>CM077643.1:194362604-194642604 GCA_039707465.1 Rhabdophis nuchalis | reverse complement strand
CGGCATTGGTCGCATTGGTCGATGATCTCTGGAGGGCACGAGATAGAGGATTTTCCTCTATCCTGGTCCTATTAGACCTTTCAGCGGCTTTTGATACCATCGACCATGGTATCCTATTACGCCGACTGGGGGGGTTGGGGCTGAGAGGCACCGTTTTACGGTGGTTCTCGTCCTACCTCTCTGGTCGGTCACAATATGTGTTGACGGGGGGGAAAAGATCGACTTCTAGATCCCTCTTATGTGGGGTACCTCAGGGGTCGGTCCTCTCGCCCCTGCTGTTCAACATATATATGAAGCCGCTGGGTGAGATCATCCGTGGTTTCGGGGTGGGATATCATCTGTACGCTGATGATACCCAGCTGTACATATCCACCCCGGACCACCCCAATGATGCCGTCGAGGTTATGTCCCGGTGCTTGGAGGCTGTACGGATCTGGATGGGTAGTAACAAACTCAGGCTCAACCCGTCCAAGACTGAGTGGCTGTGGCTTCCGGCACCCCGTTTCAGCCAGATTATTCCAACTCTGGCCATTGGGGGCGAAACACCAGCCCCTGTTGAGAAGGCACGCAATCTAGGTGTCCTCCTGGACTCCCGGCTGACTATGGAAGACCAGGTGGCGGCCGTGGCCAGGGGGGCATTCCATCAGGTACGCCTGATGCGCCAATTGCGTCCCTTACTGGATCGGGGAGCCTTACGCACAGTCACTCAAGCACTCGTCACATCTCGACTTGACTATTGCAATGCTCTCTACATGGGGCTTCCCTTGAAGTGCACCCGAAGACTACAGTTAGTCCAGAACGCGGCCGCACGGATAATTACGGGAGCGCCTAAACACTCCCATATAACACCTGTCCTACGCGAGCTCCACTGGCTTCCTGTGGTCTTTCGGGTGCGCTTCAAGGTCCTAACGACCATCTTCAAAACGCTCCATGGCTCGGGACCTAGCTATCTGCAAGACCGTCTCCTGCCCCATACATCCCTGGGACCGACACGCTCCCACAGAGAGGGCCTCCTCAGGGTGCCGTCGGTCGGGCAATGTCGACTGTCGGCGCCCAGGGGGAGGGCCTTCTCTGTGGCAGGGCCGGCCCTTTGGAACGACCTGCCCCCTGAAATCCGCACCATTCCTGACCTCCGCCTCTTCCGCAAATGTCTTAAGACTCACTTCTTCCAACTAGCCGGCCTTGCGTAACCCCAGCACCGCCAATTATAAATGAGGGTTTTAAAAACGGTTACAACACAGGCATCTAATATTTATGTATTGTATTTTGTATTTATTGATTTAATTCTATGTTCGCCGCCCCGAGTCCCTTGTGAGATGGGAGCGGGTTATAAATATGAAAAATAAATAAATAAAATAAATAAGGGATGTATGGGGCAGGAGGCGGTCTCGCATATAACTAGGCCCCGAGCCATGGAGCGCTTTAAAGATAGTTGTCAAAACCTTGAAGCGCACTCGAAAGGCCACAGGAAGCCAATGCAGCTCGCGCAGGATCGGTGTTATGTGGGAGCACCTAGTGGCTCCCATAATCACCCGCGGGGCTGCGTTTTGGACTAGCTGTAGCTTTCGAGTGCACCTCAAGGGAAGCCCCATGTAGAGAGCATTACAATAGTCGAGTCGGGACGTCACGAGAGCTTGAGTGACTGTGCGAAGGGCAGCCCGGTCCAGTAAGGGCCGCAATTGGCGCATCAGGCGTACCTGATGAAACGCCCCCCTGGCCACGGCTGCCACATGGTCCTCCATGGACAGCCGGGAATCCAGGAGGACACCCAAATTGCGCGCCCTCTCCACGGGGGCCAGTGTTTCGCCCCCAATGGCCAGAGTTGGAATAATCTGGCTGAACCGGGGTGCCGGAAACCACAGCCACTCAGTCTTGGCAGGGTTGAGCTTGAGTTTGTTACCACCCATCCAGATCCGTACGGCTTCCAGACACCGGGACAGCACTTCGGCGGCATCATTGGGGTGGTTTGGGGTGGATATGTACAACTGAGTGTCATCAGCGTACAGATGGTACTCCACCCCAAAACCACGGATGATCTTACCCAGTGGCTTCATATATGTGTTGAAAAGGAGGGGCGAGAGGGCCGACCCCTGAGGGACCCCACATAGGAGAGGCCTCGAGGTCGACCTCTGCTCTCCCGTCAACACATATTGCGACCGACCAGAGAGGTAGGAGGAAAACCACCGCAGAACGGTGCCTCCCAGCCCCAACCCCCCCAGTCGGTGCAATAGGATACCATGGTCGATGGTATCAAAAGCCGCCGAGAGGTCTAATAGGACTAGGATAGAGGAATAACCTCTATCCCGCGCCCTCCAGAGATCATCAACCAACGTGACCAATGCCGTCTCGGTTATAGGATCCTATTCTATTAAAACAAGTAATTTGAATAGGCTGGAACTGTGGTCCTGATGGGATAACTTTTTAGCACTCCATCTGTTTTCTGGCTATAGCAGAAAGCCAACAGCTTTAACAGATTCTCCTAACCTGCAGTTCCTCCACTAACAATTTGTGTCAAAGTTCCCTATTAATTTTTGGGCTGGTTTCTTGGCTCTATGTGCTGAAAAGCAAAGCAAGCATTTATTCAGCTTCTTTCCTTGTTACTGAACCTCTTTCTGTATGCAACAGTAATAGAGGGCTGATCTTAAATTAAGCTTAAATTAGAGTAGCTTCTTATGGCTACAGATTTGGCTTTTGGGCTAAAGGTAAAGGTTCCCCTTGCACATACGTGCTATTATATAGGGGGCAGTGCTCATCTCAGTTTCAAAGCCAAAGAGCCAGCGCTATCCGAAGATGTCTCCATGGTCATGTGGCCGGCATGACTATGTGCTGAAGGTGCACGGAACACTGTTACCTTCCCAGCAAAGGTGGTTCCTATTTTTCTACTTGCATTTTTTACATGCTTTCAAACTGCTATGTTGGCAGAAGCTGGGAGAAATAATGGGAGCTCACTCCGTTATGCGGCACTAAGCATTCAAACTGCTGAACTGCCTACCTTTCTGATCGACAAGCCAATTTAGGACAGGCCAATTTACACATATAATTTGTATCATTTGAAGCAACCATATAATTAACGTGGGATTATTGAAGTCAACCCAAATTGTGTTGGGCACAGAATTTGCAGGTATATTAACTATAGCATTCCAGGCAAATGGCTCTTCAACTGCTGTTGAAATATTTTTAGTTGCTTATTCTCTCTCTGTCCCACCTTCAAACAGCCTTTGATCTTATTTTGCAATGAATGGCATGTTATCATGAAAAGAGAAAATAAAAAGAATAGCATTTGACATCTGCATTCTCATCTGTAACATAATAACAACATCATGGCAAGCAAAATCTATACTGATTTATCTCCTGTAGGCAATGTCTTCTTCTTGAGCCTGTTCATTATCCATCCAGAGATTTTGTAGGGGTGGATGGATAATGAACAGGCTCAAGAGAAGACGTGGTGCTTACAAAAGATGCATTACCTAGCTAGTAAAGGTAAAGGTTCCCCTCGCACATATGTGCTAGTTGTTCCTGACTCTAGGGGGCAGTGCTCATCTCCGTTTCAAAGCCGAAGACCCAGCTCTGTCGAAAGACGTCTCCGTGGTCATGTGGCCTGCATGGCTACACACCGAAGGCACACGAAACACTGTTACCTTCCCACCAAAGGTGGTTCCTATTTTTCTACTTGCATTTTCTATGTGCTTTCGAACTACTAGGTTGGCAGAAGCTGGGACAAGTAACGGGAGCTCACTCTATTACACAGCGCTAGGGATTTGAACTGCTGAACTGCTGATCTTTCGATCAACAAGCTCAGCATCTTAGCCACTGAGCCACTGCGTCCCTAGCTGGTAATTCCCCTCTAAAATTTCTCTGGGAAAAGTGCTGCACACAAAGAGTGAGTTAAAGCAATGCCCATGGAAACATATGGCCATCAACCTCCAAAGTTGAGACAGAGATCGAGGAACAGCCTCCTCAAAACCTCTGACCCTCCTAACAACCATCCAGCACAGACTGCCCTGGAACTATGGAAGGCGAGTAAGAAGCTCCCAGGTAACTGGGCACAACCACATGATTGTCTGCTGCGTGGACAAGAGCAACCTTGGACTGTAGGGAAATTGATAGGAAGATCAAAGGTCAATATAAGAAAATGGAGCTTCCGAATAGAAGATACTTTGTGTGATTTTGGAGAAGAACAATCTACCTCACCTATGCTACGGTGCATGCGATGGTCTTCAACATTTACAGAAGAAGATCTCATGCTGGTGAGAGAAATTGTTTTCAACATGGCTCGATAATGTTATTTAATTATTAAGTTTTAATCCTACTTATTTTACATATTTTCACATGTGCTATATTTTTATGAGCTGTTATATATCTATCATATTTGCTCAGTATTGAATGCTTATCATTTGAAGGTACTTCTGACATGAATAAAGAAAGAATCCATCAACAGACTCAAACAGAAGTGATGCTATATACCCTGTTAAAAGTGCCATCCAGCTCCACCCAAACCTACAGGTCTTTTTTATTATTATTATTTATTCGACTTATTAACCGCCCCCTCTCCCCGAAGGGACTCGGGGAGAGGAAATGTACAGGAAATGTAAAAAACATAATATATCACAGAATAAATACATAAATACTTAAAACTATATTAAATTAACACCCTGTGCTAAAATCTACCCCATTAAAACTAATCCATCAAACCAATGTACGAATTTCTCTGCTAAAAACTAAGGGTAGGTACGGTAGATTAGGCGAGGCTGGCCTGTTGGAAAAAATAGTTTTTTAGTTGCTGGTGGAAGAAGCGGAGGTCCGTGGTAGATCTAAGTTTGGGGGGTAGGTTGTTCCAGAGGGTAGGGCCCGCCACAGAAAAGGCCCTTCCCCTGGGCGTCACCCGCTGGCATTGCCTAGTGGACGGCACCCGGAGAAGTCCCTCTCTGTGGGAGCAAATCGGCCGAAGGGATGTGTGGGGTAGGAAATGATCCCACAGATAACTAGAGCCATGGAGCGCTTTGAAGATGGTAACCAACACCTTGAAGCGCACCTGAAAGACCACAGGCAGCCAGTGCAGCTCGCGCAGGAGCGGTGTTACGTGGGAATACCTGGAGGTACCCAATATTGCCCGCGCGGCTGCATTCTGGACTAGCTGTAGTCTTCGGGTGCACATCAAGGGGAGCCCCATGTAGAGAGCATTGCAGTAGTCCAGATGGGATGTCACGAGCACATGAATGACTGTGCGAAGGGCGTCCCGGTCCAATAGGGGACGCAACTGGCGTACCAGGCGAACCTGGTAAAATGCCCCCCTGGCCACAGCTGTCACATGGTCTTCTAAAGACAGCCGGGTATCCAGGAGGATGCCCAAGTAGCGTGCCTGATCCACAGGGGCTAGATGTTCACCCCCTATGGCCAGTGATGGAATCAACTGGTTGTACCGTGACGCTGGAAACCACAGCCACTCGATCTTGGACGGGTTGAGCTTGAGTCTGTTCCTTCCCATTCAGATCCACATGGCTTCCAGACACTGGGACATCACTTCGACGGCATCATTGGGGTGGTTTGGGGTAGATACATACAGCTGGGTGTCGTCAGCGTACAGATGGTATTCTACCCCAAAACCACGGATGATCTCCCCCAGCGGCTTCATATATGTGTTGAACAGGAGTGGCGAGAGGACCGACCCCTGTGGCACCCCACAAGTGAGTGGCCTCGAGGTCGACCTCTGCCCTCCTGCCAACACCAATTGCGATCGACCGGAGAGGTAGGAGGAGAACCACCGCAAAACGGTGCCCTTCACTCCCAACCCCTCCAGTCGATGCAAAAGGATACCATGGTCGATGGTATCAAAAGCCGCCAAGAGGTCTAATAGGACCAGGATGGAGGAAGAACCCCCATCTCTGGCCCTCCAGAGATCATCGACCAACACGACTAATGCCGTCTCAGTGCTGTGGCTGGGCCGGAAGCCGGACTGGTGCGGGCCCAGATAATCAACTTCCTCCAGGTGATGGGGGAACTGTTGTGCCACCACACTCTCTACAACCTTCGCTAGAAAGTGAAGGTTGGAGACCGGACGATAATTTACCAACAATGCTGGGTCCAGGGAAGGCTTCTTGAGGAGAGGTCTCACCACTGCCTCTTTCAAAATATAGGGGGAGGATTGATAGTGGGGGAGAAGTCCAACCCCTAGGCCCTGCTTTATGCAGTGCCTTAGGATTTGGTTCTTGAGATCAGGTATGAATATGATAGTTAGCTTTATGTCTCCATGCCAGGATGACTGAGCAATGCCATAGATATCATCACCCAGTACCTAGAGTCTGAGGGGCCTAGATGGGTGTATTGGCTCATCACAAGCAAGATTGAGTAGGGTATTTGGGCCCTCTGGTGACAAAATTCTGGTCTTGGATGGGATGATTTTGTCCCAGATGGACCTGATGCACAATTTGAGATTCCTTTCGGACTGACAGCTCCTCCTAGAAGAGCAGGTGGCAGATGTGACTAGGAAGGCCTTTGCAAACCTCTGGTTGTGCCCATTTCTGGACTGGGACTAGAAGATGTGACTTCTCTGCCACAACCCTGCCCTCTAGAATAGTCCCCCTTCATAGATCAGTATGAGCTGAAGATCAGGTTATATGCCCAGACCTGGGAACCCAAGTCTGTTAAGGTAGTGGTCCTGAAACTGTGGCTTGGCAGCCCACTAGGGGTGAGAGGAACTGGGCCCCATGAGTGATGGGCTGGCTCACACATGCATGGACAGCTCAAGGTGCAGGAGCAGTGGGCCGGCATGCACCTACATGCATGCACAGCCTGTCTTGTGCCTGTTGAGCTTCAACTGCGTGTGCACACATGCTGGCCCACCACTCACATAGCCCGGTTCCAAATAGGCCATGGCCCATTAGTGGGCTGCAGTCTGGGGGTTGGGGACCTCTGTGTTAAGGGACCCATTTCTTGGGTATTATTGACACCTATGGCAATAGTTTTATTCAGCAAAAATATATGATTATTTTGTATTAATTTAATTATTTAATGTTTTTATGATGTATACTATATGGATCATCTAGAGGAGCCATGGTTGCGTGGTGGTTAGAATACACTTTTGCAGACTGCTCATGCACTGCTCACTGCAAGCACTTTGATCCTTACTTGCTCAAGGTTGACTCAGCCTTCCATTCTTCTGAGGTCAGTAGAGTGAGGATTCAAATTGTTGGGAGCAATATGCTGACAGTGTAAACTGCTTAGAGAGTGCTGTAAAGCACTATGGAGAGGTATATAAGTTCTAAGTGCTATTACTGTTTCTATCTATGATTCTCTTGTTTATCATTTGGGCAAGCAAATGAAAGTGGATTGCCTTCATTGGCAGTGGATTCTTGGATTTCAGCTATGAGATTCATCTTGGGTATGTCAAAGTCTCCTATCAATCTTCCCTAAATGTCCAGGTTAATCATTGAGTTAGGTGATTTAGCACTGTTTTTTTGTTTTGTAATGGGGAGGAGGACTCCAATAAAAAAGAGACACAATAAAACATCCCCAAAGAGAGAAAACAGAAGCAGATTGAATCCTATAATTCATCAGGGGAAAAGAGATAAATGTTTTAACAAGCTGTAATTGGTTCCAAAGCTACTACCGCACACCTTCCTTTGTCTATCAACAGAGATTCTCATAAAACACAATTTGTTGTTTTTCAGCTATTCCACCCAATTAATCTCTCTCCTGAAACAGACTGTTCTGATTAACCCCCAGATATGGACTAAAGAGGAGAAATGCTTCAGGCGACTTCAATATATCATCTTAATTTTCCACTATGCCTGGATATTCTGGACCAATGGTAGAAAAAAATTAAATGCCAAGGTGTCCAGGGCTGATGAAAATCCATGATAGGATGCTATTCTGTTTGCTATCTTCCCACATCTGCCAATTAAATGGGATGAAAGTGAGACATCAGTTATAGCGACATTAATCCTCTTGAAGCATTATGAACAGTAAGACCATCTCCTTGAGTTGAGGGCACATTAGCTCTGTCCCTGACTTACACTGTCACCTATGTATGGAGGACAAACATTTTTATTGGCAGTATATACTTCTATCCATGAACGCTGTTTAAGCAGTTAAAATGTCAGGGTTCCAAGTAACACCCCCAATGAAAGAAGTTTGAAGTTCTTCAAAGTTCCATTTTATTAGAGATGTCATATTGGCACATCTGGGAAAACCTGAATCTGAAAGTTTCCAGGTTTTCACCACCCAAATGAAAGTCAAAGTCCATGCCCAGCACCCACATGTTCATCACATGGCCCAATCAGGCAATTCCCCAACTGGAGATGCCTCCCAGTCACACCACTCCAGGGGCAGGACAAGTTGTCCTTGATTCTCTGAGAAAGGAAAGTTCTGATGACTATATATCTCCCATACTCCATATACTCCCCTCTCCCAGTTTCCCACAGCATTAAATGTGGCAGGCCTGAAGGCCCAATGCAAAAGATGGCTTCCAGGCCTAACATAAAGACAGTCTGGGTGCTTATAGAGAACCTGATTAGACATTAGAAAGGATGGTAAGGAATGAGAAGAGTGACTGATTTTTCAGCTTCAAGCACTGCATACATTATAAGACATCTTTTGAGCTTTTATACTGTAAAGTTTATCTGGTAAGAAGCTTAAGCTGACTGGGCCTCGCAGCTGAGAATGAAATGGTTTGGTTGGCATGACGATTCATAAAATACTGTTTATTGCTAGGAGATGGATGAGATTTTCTTATTCTCTCCATTTCCTCCTGATAACCTAGGACATTATTATCAGTAATTGCACAGAACATCAGAAGAAGATTTGATTTCTGAGACTCTTTGAGTTGACAGGCAGGAGAATATGAAAAGCTGCCTCAAGCTAGATTTCCTGCAGGTCAAACCGAACTTCATATATATGGTAAAGTTCACTTCTAACAACTCAGCTGCTATAAGAGGCTAAAAATCTTGTAACAAACTAATCCGGGTTACATGTGCTAAGAAAAGCAATCAAATATAGTTCCACCAAGCATGCAAAATGTGGGATCATCGCCCTATTATAAAATAAGACCTTGTAGTATGGAAGCAGAGATAACAAGGACAGGCTGGTGAGGGGGGGGGGGGCGATGCAAGCACTCATCATGATTCCAAAGAATCAGAAGGAGCAGACCTTCCTGTTCATTTCCATTCTAATTGTAACAGTTACTTAGCAACTGTAATAGGTAAGATTAAAGTCTAGTCCTTACTTATTGAAGTTTCGGCTGCACACTGTTAAAAGGAAGAGAGGATGATGAACAGCTGTAGGCCACACGGCCAACACGGCCAAGATGTTCCCTGAAGGAAAAAAGTCTTAACCCAAACTGAATCTCTTCTCTTACATCTGCAATAAAAGATAGAGAACAAGAGGAAAAACATTTCAAAGGGGTCAGCCTATTGTAGTAACAATTAATTCCTACAATAATCCAAAAAATGTTGGGATCTTGCTTGTGCTTTGTTTAAATAACGTTCAGGATCTTTTAAAAAATTTTTTTATACCAGGTGTATTCTTACAACCCACAGAAAAATGATCCAGTAGCCTTACATAAACTTTATGCAAAGGTTGGAGTTGATTGGAAAATGAATTCAAAGCCTAGCCCTGATATCTATGAGTTCAAGAGGACCATCAAGGATTATGATCCCTTTCTAAGAAGTCTAAGTTTGCTATAGCTGTTTTAAGCCCTCTATCTATTATGCCACAGAGGAAAGGCAGATCACTACAAAAAATGTAGAGAGTAAAAAGTTTGTGAATACAATAATGCTTTGGAGAATGCTCCTATACTGGGATAGTAAGCTTCACTCTCCGTTCCTTGCAAACTACATTAGTTACTGATCAATTCTGATATACTTATCTATTTAATTTATGAATGGTTCAATTGTTAATCTTATTTAGTGGAAGAGGAAAAAAAAACAATTTTGCTCCAAAATATTTTATCTGTATTTTATCCAAACTGAAGGAGCTGCAAAACAGCATGATGGCCATTTGGCTAGGAGGAAATTTAGAATTTTGGAATCTATCATTTATTTTAATTTAGTAGCAGCCCAAATTTTGTACCAATAAAGGCTTTATTTTTAAAGAACAATAGGTAAATGTATCTTATGTACTTGTTTCTGTTCTGCCAAATTGACTTAAAATAAGCTTAATAACATGGTCCCTTTTGAGACAGATTTTTGCTGCCTAGTATAATTCTACTGCTACAACCTTATATGTACAATCTTTTATGCTGTAATTCTATGTAAAAATAAGCATTACTGAATTCAATAGAATTTACTCCCAGGTGAATTTATGTACAGTGCAATCTTTGCTTCTTCTATAGAAGTATTGAAATTGAACAACTAATAACAAAGTGACATAATGGCATAGCCAGAGTATTCTGAATGGGAGGTAGGAATAAGCAATCTATAGCATCTCAGCCCCTCAAAGTATAGCTTTTCAGCTCCTTAGTCATGAACAGGAAAGGAACAGGAACAGGAAAGAGCCTATTAAATATTGGAATTAATTCCCACTAAAGTAATTTCTTCTGCAGGTTTTTCTCCCCTATAGTTCTCATTCAATTTGGAAAGAGATAATTTGCTTTAGAAATATTTAGGGGAGGAAAACAGTGCTGTTCCATTTTCTTATTTTAAGAGGGCCAAGGTTGTGTATATGAATGCCCTGATTTCCATTGTAACACCTCTTCTATGATTAGCAGCCTCTATGATTTTTCATGGATAACTCATTACATCTTATTGGTTTGTTGTATTTATATCATCATAAATTTCTTGAAAATATTTTCCTAGTTTCCTTTCCTTTCCTTTCCTTTCCTTTTCCTTCTTGGATTTTAAGGGAACACTTTTCATATCTCAGATATAAATAATTGCTATTGAATTCAACAGAACTTTTACAATATTTAGATGATGTGCCAAACTATAAAGTACAGAGGTACCACAATAATTCAATCATTAGAAATTTAGCATCCTTTGGAGAAGATTGCCATTGGCTCAAAATCAATTTTTGCTAGTCTCCTCAAAAAAATATCCCTTCAAATTAAAACCTACATTGTTTCAATAAGCCTTAATCCTTATCTAAACCCAGATATTTTTCAATAGCATGATAATTCAGGGGTAATTCAAAGCAGGACTGTTCCATAATCTGCTCTATCCCTTTTCTCATCTTTTTTCCTTTATATGGTATTAAGTGGTGGTGACTTCTGCTGAACAAAAGTTAGTTTTAATATAATTTTTTTATTTGTTTATTAAATCTATATGCTCCCATCTCACATTCTATCCTTCAATTAAATCCAAAGAGAAGCCGTTTATATCCTCTTTTCAGCCTGATGTTTATACAGACATGCTGGTTCTTAATTTTTTTTTAAAGGTGAGAGGGTATTTAATATTTTCTTAAAGAATTAATAAATTTCACTTGGGGCATTTTCTACAAAAAGTTAATTCACAAACCTGTCAAATTGTGTTTCATCTTCTAAAACTGTCCTTCAAATTTCAACTCAAATTAAAATAGTGAAAAGTTCCTTACAAAACTCTTTTTGAAGTCTTTGATATCCAGCTGTGGTGAAAGTCTATGATGATCAGCAATCCTAAGAGACTGGAAATAAAACAGATGCCTACACATTTTCCTACATAATACATAGAGTAAATGTCCAACAATATCAAAATGGAGCTACTTCACAATTGTTTCTTTAAATAAAAACAAATTGGGCTACAGGGAATGATTTTTTTTTAGAGAAAAAGTTTGAGGGAAAAAGTCCTAGATTGCTTTGACACCATTGATTATTTATCAAAGCACATGAAAATAATAAAAGAGAGTTGAAAAACAAATTATGGTTTAAAAAAAATAATACTGACTGGACAACTACTGTACATAAAGACATTTTTACATCACAGAGTCTAATGTACACTTCAGTTTTTTTATAAATACTTTTAGTATTGTGTGTCAGTTGCCATGGCTTTCATTTTTATGTATTGTATGCATCATTTTGGTAGAATCAAGTCAAAATGTCAGAAAATTTATACAATTTATGGAAGTGTTTCGTTTTGTACTCAGTTTGTGCAATTTTGCTGCATTCACATATTAAATGTGAAACAGTTTCAACTTTATTGTTGCAAAGTTGGCAGTTTGGATTGTCAGTGCATTTTTGTATCTTCGCTTTTATGGCATTGGTTTGTTGTGCTTGTTCTTGAGCAACCAGTATTAAACCTTAATTAATTAAATTATTATTATTATTTACTTTATTCATTAAACATGAAACTCAGCCAACTGAACATTTATTACAAATACCATTGACTAGTGCTAATGGTTGATATGGTTTGCTGCAGTGTCCTAAGTATCAACCAAGTACCTTCTTAAAATATAAGATGTTCCGAGTAGCGCAGTTTTTTGCAGTTCCACTGGTGTTATTGCAGAAAGCTGCAGTTTGTTGATGTATCTTGTAAAATTCTTGGACATGGTGCCAAGTGCCCCGATGACAATGGGAATCACTGTTACATGCTTCATCCATAGCTGTGTAGCTTCAATGGCCAGGTCACGATATTTCATTATTTTTTCTAGTTCTTTTTCTTCGACTCTGGCATCTCCAGAAACAGCGATATCAATAAACTGCACACTTCGGCCCTCTACAACTTTGGAGGATATAAGCTGTTCCAAGTAGGGTGGTTTTTTGTAGAATCAGAATGTTGAAGTCCGGTAAATTTAGAATTTCCAAATAGCGAGGTAGCCCTTTAGATATTGCTCCAAGGGCTCCAATTACAATTGGGACAACACACAATTTCTTTTTCCACAGTCGCTCAACTTCAATTTTCAAGTCTTGGTACTTTGTGATTTTGTTCTTGCTGTTTATCTTCAATTCGCTCCTCACCAGGTATTGCAATGTCAATGAACCATACTTTTTTATTTTCAACTATTGTTATGTCAGCTGTGTTGTAGGCCAAATGCCTGTCAGTCTGAATTCTGAAGTCCCACAAGATCTTGACTTTCTCATTCTCTAAAACCTTCTCAACCTGATGTTCCCTGTGGTTTTTGCTGTACTTAAATCCAAACTTTTGGCACAATTGTTCCAAGTAGCGCAGTTCTTTGCAGTTCCACTGGTATCATTGCAGGAAACTGCAATTTGTTGATGTATCTCATAAAATTCTTGGACATGGTACCAAGTGCTCCGATGACAATGGGTATCACCGTTATTACTACTACTACTACTACTACTACTACTACTACTACTACTACTACTACTACTTCCTCCTCTTAATTTAATTTAATTTAATTTAATATAATTTAATTTAATTTAATTTAATTTAATTTAATTTAATTTAATTTAATTTAATTTAATTTAATTTAATTTAATTTAATTTAATTTAATTTAATTTAATTTAATTTAATTTAATTTAATTTAATTTAATTAATTTAATTTAATTTAATTTAATTTGGCTTAAGATTTCCAGTTATTCAAAAATTACATGAGCATTTTCTCTCCATTTTGCTTCTTTGGAAAAATGGAAAGGTCAGAATATTTTACTACTGATAAATACTCAATTGGTATACATTTCCCTCACCTGTTGTTAGAACCCCATTCTCATCAAGAAATCAAGGACAGTGTGGTAATCTAACAACATCTGGCAAACCATAGGTTTCTCAAGGCAATGATTTCATTATTTAATTGGTATAATTCTGTTTTGATATTTATAGCAGATCCCATGACTGGGAAAGCAGGAGAAAATTATTTTTTCCCCTTGCTTCCTGCTACACTCTAATCTGAATTTCTTTCAAACATGCAAATTGTTAAGCAAAAAATTTTTAACAGTGAACTGTTCATTTTAACAGTGAACTGTGAATTTTAACAGTGAACTGAATATTCAAAAAGAATATTCCCAACAATTCAATACTCCAACACCTTGTAATAACTAATATATGGATAGCTTAGGTAAGTAAACTAGCCACCAATCAATTCTTTGCCTGGGATGGAATTTACCTTGGTGCCCATTGGTTCCCAATCTCAAATGCATTTCATTTGCCCTTGTCTAAAATCTGAAAGGCAACAGTGATGGTAAATCTATGGCATGCATGTCAGAAGTGGCACGCAGAGCCCTCTCTGATGGTATACGAGCCATCACCCCAGTTCAGCTCGGCCACTCATGCATGCACACCACCCACCAGCCAGCTGGTTTTGGGACTCTGCTGTGCATGCGCAGGTGCGGGGCAAGTACGGGGCTCACACACGCATGCATGGGGGAAAGGGCACATGCAGGGGGGCACATGCATCTGCAGGGTTCATGCGGGGGGCACACATGCATATGTGGGGGGCAGGGTGGATGCACAGGGACACACACGCACATGGCATTTTGGGGGTTTGGGCATGCACACGCTTTGGGTACTTGGTCCAGAAAACATTAGCCATCACTGATGTAGCCTGAATAAAGCCTTACATTACAAAAGTTTTCTAAAAATACTTTTATATTTTTAGACATTTTAAACATTTCCACTGTAGATGGGAAGTTGCATCATTTTTGTGTAATATTTCTGGCTCCCTGGATGTAAAAAATATGCTCAGATACAGTTTGATTTAGATTTCAAAATCTAGCAAGATATGAGTTAGTGTCTTATAGCATTAAGATGAAAGGAAGGTGGGAGCTATCAGTGTATCTTTTCCCATTTAGATGTCTAACCGCAGTAAGGGGTCATGCTCCATCAACGGAATTATTTCTGTATTTTCTTATTTTAACTACATTGGAGTAATTTGAAGGATGGCATGTACAGCTCTTCAGGCATGGCCTTGTTCACGCTTTCTCTACGGCTGATCTCCAATAAATATCTCATTTACAACATTTGTGGGTGATTTCTGTTACTCCTGAATTATGCTGCTGTTTCAACATTTATTTATTTGGTATACAAATTGTATTCTGTTCAATTGTAATTTAAATTCCTACGTGCTCTTGGCTTGCCTTGCTAAGGAAATTATTTTGGCACACCGTGTTTGCAGAAAGTAAGTGTTTTATTTTCAGAGAAAAATCATGTTTCACAAGAAGAGGTTCTGAGTGAAATAACTATTTAAAAATCCACTTGGCAGGATAATTTTCCCCCCAGTAAGGTTGCTGAAGAAACTAGTCAAGCAAGAATATTTTTTAATTTAAGTTTTGCTTCTAATATGAAAACGCTTTCATGTGCGTCAGGGAAATTCATGTCCGCTTGCCTGCAGTAGATAGAGAGCTGCTTGAAGTATTTTCATCCCCTTGCAAGATATAGGAGCTGATGACAGGAAGGAAGAAATGTATCAAGTGCTTGTACCATTAATACTATACTAATGACAAACAGGAAACTGCTGCTAAAAGACTTTGTTAACCATTGTTTCCACATGGTTATTTATCACACATTTGTAGAGCTTAAATGTCTACCCAACCATTCTAGAGAATGCTCAAGCAGTTCTGTTCTTCTCTGATGGGGTGTATTTTCCTATGACACAGTCTTTTTTTTAAATAAAAGGTTATTGCTTTTAAAATAATAACAGAAAATTAAGAAAAAACAAAGGGAACAAAACACAAAAATGCATACACACCATGTTTTCCCTAAAATAAAACAGGGTCTTATTTTTCCAAAAATAAAACAGGGTCTTATTTTCTTTTGACCACCAAAATAAGCACTTGGCCTTATTTTCAGGGAAGCCTTATTATTTTTGGGTGCAGGAGATGGTGAGCTGCTGTGTTGCAATATTTTTGAGGAGGGCTTTTTTGGAGGGAGGACTTATTTTAGTGTATGCGCTCAAAAGCCTAATTGGGCTTATTATCTGGGGAGATCTTATTTTCAGGTAAACAGGGTAATTTTAAAAATAAAAATACAACAGAAAATCTTCTCCAAGTATGAGGTACAACATGCTATTACACTAAACATTTACATTTCTATATATAATTATCTAATAAAAACAGCATGCATGTATATACATTTCTAATAGATTTATGTAACTATCATAATTTTTTAACATATTGCTTTTGTATAAATGAGTCCCATATATGGAACCATATATTTTTTCGTCTACAGCCAATCTCTTATAAGTAGCAAGTATGATCAAATCAATCCATTGAGTAAATTGCTTGGATGAAAACTTCAGTGGCACATTAATTTAAAGCAGCTTACCATACTGGCTCAGGAATTCTGGGAGTTGAAGCCCACAAGCCATCAAAGGGCCATCATTTCTTACCCTTGCTATATATGGAGCTATTTCAGGTGCCACACATCCTGGACTTTCTTATTCCCAAAAAGGACTTCATTGCCATGTGGGCCCCACATTGGGAACTACTGTTCTTATTTTATTTTATTAAATTTATACCCCGCCCTTCTCCTTGTTAGGACCCATCTAAGGATCTAAGTTCTAAGTCCATAATGATCACATGATGTCTTGCTTCATGACCATATTGCTTATTGATGGAGTTGCTGGTCCAGTTGTGGTTCTTACATATATTTAAATAAGTAAAAGAATGCAGTCACAGGGGAGGCTGAAATGTAGTTTCTTAATTTGCATAAGTCCCTTGGTGATCGAGAGGTTTTGGAAAACTTTTTAAACTTTCCCTTTCTTCTCCCCCCCCCTCTTTTCATAGTACAAACACAGAGAATGATGCATTTTTTACTATCTCCTTGTGCACATTGGTGTTTTTTCAACAGTAAAATAAAAAGCATGTTTGTTTAAATGAAGATGGTATAATTCTTTCAGAGGGGAATTGATTCAAGGAGTGGGGGGTGGGGGAAAAAGAAGAGGAGAACAAATGAAGATTACAAAGTTAAATGTACTGAACACAAGATTACAATAATTTCTGTTTTTCTAGCACACCTTTTGCTATAGAGAATAACTCATCCCACAGAAGAGATGCATTGCTTTTCCAAGCAAAACAGTATTGTTTTTGTCATGCTTGGGCGGGCAATGAAAATTGGAGGAGTGTACTATTAAAAACGACAAGAGTCTTCTTAATTCACAGACTATAGTCTCAGCTTCAGCAGTTATGTTACACCTTTCTCTTAGAGATAAAACTTCAAAGGATAGAGCTAAAACATGTTTGCTAAACCAGCAGGCTGTGCTTTTAAAGTTATGTTTTTAGTGTGCAAGGCTACACAAACTGGGGGGAGTGATAAGTTGAACAACATCCCAAAGGAGGAAAAGCAAACCAATTGGGTAATGCTGCAATACATATACACACACACACACACACAGATACATATGCAAATAGGAATTCTTGAGCTATGGTGGCGCAGTGGTTAGAGTTCAGTACTGCAGGCTACTTCCGCTGCCTGCTGACTGCCTGTAATTTGGCAGTTCAAATCTCACCAGGCTCAAGGTTGACTCAGCCTTCCATCCTTCTGAAGTTGGTAAAAATTAGGATTCATATTGCTGGGGGCAATAGGCTGACTCTGTAAACCACTTAGAGTGGGCTGTAAAAGCACTGTGAAGCAGTATATAAGTCTAAGTGTTATTGCTATTGCTATTGCTATTGAGGAGTGTAGCTTAACACAGGGAGGTCCTTCTTTATTTTAAAAGCATATTAAGATGACCCTACCACATGTTATATTTTTAAATATTTATGCTAGACACTATGCCTTCAGGTTTTAACTATTTGTCACTGACAAATAGCTTGCCTTTTTGTCTTGCCCTTTCTAAGGCATTACAGGTAGTCCTTGTTTAGCAACTGCCACGTTTAGTGATTGTTTACAGTCACAACAATGATGAAAAAGTAACTTTATGACCAGTTCTTGCATTTGCATTGTTTACAATGCTATAAAGCAGTCACCTGGTGACTGCTTCACTTAATGATTGAGTTGCCTGTCCCAATTTTGGTTGGTAAAAACCTGGGACTTCTCCCAGGCATTGTGATGCCTCATTTAGTATGGTGGTTGTCTGTTTATTTGGAGTTTGTTCTGTACATTCAATGTTCTTTTAATTCTTTATAATTGCACTGTGGTTATTCTCTTGATTCATATATATGCTATATATGTCTATCCCGTGGATATAAATTCCTCCCTTAAGCTGTTGCCTTTCATCATCTTCCATGACAGATCCTGACAGGAAGTGTTGAGAATGGATCCCACTATTAATCTAAAATAGGATCTCATATCTAGCACCAATCTCTCCTCACATGTTGGTTTGAGCCAGTAAGTAACTATGGAACAATTTCCCCTGTCACTAAGTCAATAAATTAATTACAGTCTAGAACAAGTGAGGCACTTGGTACCTCAAGAGCTGTGGCGGTGCAGTGGTTAGGATGCTGTATTGCTGGCCCATTGTTTGATCCCTACGGCTCAAGGTTGACTCAGCCTTCCATCCTTCTGAGGTCTGTAAAATGAGGGACAATATGCTGACTCTGTAAATCACTTAGAAAGGGCTGTAAAGCACTATGAAGTGGTATATAAGTCTAAGTGCTATTGCTATTGCTATCTCAAGATGGAAGTTCCTGGAAAGCATAGTGCCAGTCAGTACTTATGGTTGATCAGAACTATAGCCTTTTCCTTTGAGCAAGCATACGAAAGTATCAAAAGATTCCAGCCCTTTTGAAACTTAGTGTAAACCATAAAACCCAGCAAAGAGCGACAAAGTTGTCAGGTGGTTGCAGGAAACCATCTTCTGTCACTTAAGGGATTCTAAGCTGCCCAGACCAAATTTAATTAGGAGCAGGGGCCCAAAAGAAAGACTTTGCCTTTGTGTCTTGTGTTGGCTTCTCAGGGGAGCTAGTTAACCAGTGAGGGAAAGAAGAGGCTGCTATGAATATAGTAATTTACTTCAGAGTATACCCTAGGCCTTTTTCTTCTGGCAGGCCAAAATTGTGTGCGGGCACA
This sequence comes from Rhabdophis nuchalis, assembly GCA_039707465.1. Lineage (NCBI taxonomy): Eukaryota > Metazoa > Chordata > Lepidosauria > Squamata > Natricidae > Rhabdophis > Rhabdophis nuchalis. The sequence goes on along the minus strand of CM077643.1, from coordinate 194,623,794 downwards.
CTATCGCATGCGCAAATGTGCCCACGCTGATTCAATACTCCCCACCCACCATGTGTGCGCAACCCCCACATGCATGTCTGCATGGACCCCCCTCCCCAGGTTCCAGAGGCTTTCCTCTGGCCTCCCTTGGCCCCCTGGAGGCCTTCCGGAAGCTGAAAATGGATCATTCCCAAACTTCCGGTTGGCCTGTTGGGGCCATTTTTTGCCCTCCTCAGGTTTCAGGAAAGCCTTCGGAGGCTGAGAAGATTGAAAAATGACCCAAATGACCCCAACGGCCCAACCAGAAATTCAAAAATGATCCATTTCTGGCTTCCGGAGGACTGGGGGAGGCCATTTTCGCCTTCCCCAGGCTTCAGGAAAGCCTCTAGAGACTGGAGAGAGTGAAAACTTCTAGTTGGCCCACTGGGGCCATTTTCTACCCTCCCAGCCCTCTGAAGGCTTTCCCGAAACCTGTGGAGGCTGAAAATGGCCTTCCCTGGCCCTCCGGAAGGCTGAAAATCAACTGGCTGGCACGCCCATGTGTGCTGGAGCTGATGACTGGCGCATCAGCAAATATGGCTCCATGTGCCACCTGTGGCACATGTGCCATAGGTTCACCATCATGGCCCTAGGCCACGGTTTGTTCAAACATGGTATACTGATTGCTTAATAATCATACATTACAAACCACAATGACTGGCTTTATCGTGAATATTACGTTTAATGCAATAACTGCATGATAGCTTAGGATAATATGTGAATCTAGTTGCTCTTTTCTTTGCCTTGTTTATTAAACCCACATACATTCACAACAAGGAAATACCAAAACCGACTGCATCATCTTTTATCAGCAACTTTTACAAGGCTTCCTGGATTTATTGCAAGGTATACATGAGAGCATGGCATCAGATATTTTATTCCTGTAATTTGCCTTCCTTACCTGACCATCCCTTGCCATTTTGTTTTACACAGCAAATAATGTATCATCTCGGAAGCAGTTAATTTAGGACAAAGCAAAATGCATGTAAGCAATAAGTGATGTCTGTTTTGGAGGAGAAATAGAATTCCGGAGAGGTTTATGTTTATGATTTTCTTAGCCATTACAAGATATCAAATGGAAATGCAAGCGGAGGTGATGCTGGGGAGCGCAGGAGAGAGAATAGATGGGTTTAATGATTGGCATTCACTTGTACCAAGAAGAGCTTGATGGAAACTTTTGCCAATATTGCACAGCATGGAAAATCAAGATCCATATTAAAATGTCTGGATGATACATTAGATAATCTAAAGTTTGTGTACCCAGAGTTAAAGGAGAATTGCCATATTACTAGCAAAGGCGATGCAAATTGGAACAGATGAAAATGTTCAATGTTCCCATTGAAGAGGAACTTTAATATGCCCTGCATTATTCAACCAAACTAAGTATTTATCAGCAGGGGAATTTCTGACAGAATCTGGTCACGAGAAGAAAATGGAAACTGACCTAAGCGGATACATGAATACAAATTGTTGCAGTAAGGAGGCTGTCTTCTTTGCTTGCTGTTTCGTGTATTTAATTCTGCAGGAAAATATGGGCTCGTATGTTTCATTTGTTGCTGTAATCATGCACATCCATTTCTTTAGCAGAAGTGGCCTCCCTCTGAGGGGGAGGACACATTACGAGATACTGATGGCTTCCAGGTCGGAGCGGTGTTTCTCTTTTTCTGAGATGCTTTCAAGGTGGGTAGAGGAGAAAATCTCACCCTTTACAATATTTCTGATTAAATATGGGCATTTTAAAAAGAAATTTAGAAGCCTCGGGTTGTTAATTATTTATTTATTTTATTTATTTGGTTGTCAACAAGTATGACAACACATGAAAAAATGGCACAAATAAATGGATATAAATAAGCAAAACATAGCCATAAACACATAAAAAGAGTATATATAAATGGGGACAGTAGGGACCTCTTAGGAAATGCGGAAGGTCTACGGTAGACAGCTTAAGCTAAAAGGTATGGGGGTTAGAGGAACTAACAACATGATCAGGTAGGGTGTTCCACACATTTACTACTCTATTGCTGAAATCATTTTTTTTTTGCAATCAAAATTAGAACGGATTACATTTAGTTTGTATCTATTGATAGGCCTTGTGTTATTGCAGTTGAAGTAAAAGTAGTCATTAACAGGTAGGATGTTATGGCAGATTATCTTGTGCACTAAACTCAGGTCAGAATGTAGATGGCATAGTTCAAGATTATCCAGGCCTAAAACCTCAAGCCTGGTGGTATACGGAATTTTATTATGAGCAGAGGAGTTGAGTATTCTTTTTGTAAAATACCTCTGGACCCTCTCTAATGTTTTAAGGTCCAAAATACAGTGTGGGTTCCAGGCAGGTGAGCTGTATTCAAGGAATAGATCTACAGCAAATCATCCTGAAAACCATACCAACATTTGCATAATTAATCTTGAATTAATTTATTAACAGTAGAGTTGACAATGTTAGGGATATTTTTATATCTTTTCCCTTCTTTCCTCCCTCCCTTTCTCCTTCCCTCCCTTCCTCCTTCCCTCCCTTCCTCCTTCCCTCCCTTCCTCCTTCCCTCCCTTCCTCCCTTTTTCACAAACTCACTAAAAAAACCCCTGGATTAAAATTAATACTTTTACTTTCTTGCCGTAGCCCACCACAAATACATACATACATACGTACGTACATACATACATACATACATACATACATACATACATACATACATACGCAAGAGTTCTAAGTTTTTTTTCTTAGCATTTTAAAATATTTTGTATCTTATATAGGTGTGTACCATAAATTACTTTTATGCTGACCTGTATTGGTGGGTATACTGAAATTTACATGGCTCCTTTAGTGGACCACCATGGGACCAATTTCAAATTTTCATTTCAGGGGTTGATATTGTTAAAGAACAGGTCTTTGACCTTTCTGTGACTATATTTGCAAAGTCTCTGAAACATCTTTCTTCCCAAACCCAAAATGACATTTGTGTGTTTAATGTGTGTTGTATACTAGGTGGCCCTGCACAAAGGATAATGATGTCAGAGTTTCTTGGTAATTAGATTTACCCATTAGGGACACTTTTTTCTCCAGAAATGATTTCCTTCTTGATAATACCACACCTTCAGTGCCTCTTTATCTTTTTGCAGTTCCTCTTGTTGAAAAAATCCTGCAGGACCTTCCTGTATACTATTACATTAACCCTGAAGTATCCAGGCTCTTGTATGCTAAATCGTTTCCCTAGAAACAGTCAGCATTTGCATCATTCTCCAGTTCCTAGACGATGTGCCAGTTTCCTCCTCAGTGACCCACTTGATCATTAATGCAGGTGTCCATTTTCACCCCTCCATACATAGAATTATTTTCACCATTCCATTATACCTATTTATATACCAGAGCTGCCAGTATTGGTGGGGATGTGGGTTTCTCCTTGGTAGTTTCTTGATTAAGGCAATATTTTCTGCTTGGTTGTTTGTCTGCTGTTAATTCCTGCTGATCTAATGTTGGACACAATGTATTCTGGCATTATCTAATCTGATAATGAAATATCTGCAAGCAAATGATCAAGCTCAGAGAATGCACAGGATTCCACAATTCAGTCTTGAACTACATGTATTCTCATCTATTGGAAGGAAACCTGTTAGTCAATGCATTTGATCCTTTGAGAATTTAGAATTTGAGAAAAATTCTAAGTGATTTGTCCTTCCTCTTTCCTGAGAAGATGCAGTTATATTTTGTCTTTCTGTGGAAACATATTTTTATCACCTTTTCGATGAGGCCAAAAGAAGAAGTACAATATTATATTTTCTAATTAGTTTGTTGGAATGTTCAAATGGTTGAAAATAATTATATAATAAACTAGCTGATAAGCTGGTGTTGCCCGGGTATTTATTTATCCTCATCCATACATTTGTCCTAAAAAATAATCCAGGACCAAACGTAATTTCTAATGTTGGATTTTTCCCCTTACCACAGGAAGCCCCCTTGTGGAGTACTGTGAAGCTATCACCATGGCAACTCTACTGCACTGTACAGTAGAATCCATTTTAAGGCACACCAGGCAATATCTTAACAGAACAGACACCCTGAGGGATGTCTTACCCCCACAGTATTCCAGAGTAAGTCATCTTGGTTGAAATTGCTCAAGGTGTTCTAGAGTTATACTGGAACACACACACACACACACACACACACACACACACACACGTTTTATGAGCTGATCAATAAATAAATCAGGAAGACTAGTATAGATCTATTTTGAGCTTTTTAGCTCTCATCAGCTAGCCATACACTTACTGGGATTCGAACCGGGGCTGTATTGCATATCAGGCAAGAGCCTTTAGCCATTCAGCCAGCCAGGTTCTCTTATTGCATCAGCTGAGACAGAAGGATAAGTATCTATAATTGTTCCACAACACTCTGTTAGGGCCCCAATTAAGGGAAGAAGCATGCTCATTTCCTCTTCTGCCTTTTGGCTCATCACCAGAGACCATCTAGACCAGGGGTCTCAAACTCAATTTACCTGGGGGCTGCTGGAGGCAGAGTCAGGGTGAGGCTGGGCTGCATAAGGGATTCAACAGAGGTCCACTCCCCCTGCAGGCTGCACTAATATTATACTTTCATATCATGGTGGGGGTCACAAGATACCGTCCTGCGGGCCGCAATTGGCCCGCGGGTCGTGAGAATGAGACCTCTGATCTAGACAGAAAGCCATGAGTTCCGTTGTGTGATTTTTTAAAATATGTGTGTTAGTTTTATGAGCTGAAGGCAGAAGAGGAAAGCGGTATGCTTCCTCCCTTAATTGGGGCTCTAGTTATATTGTATTTTGTACTGTTTTGTATTGTTTTTAATATTTGCCTGTGCGCCGCCCTGAGTCCCTTCGGGGAGATAGGGCGGGATACAAATCCAATACACATAAACATAAACATAAACATAAACATAAACATAAACATAAACATAAACATAAACATAAACATAAACATAAACATAAACATAAACATAAACATAAACATAAACATAAACATAAACATAAACATAAACATAAACATAAACATAAACACAAACACAAACACAAACACAAACACAAACACAAACACAAACATAAACATACATACATACATACAATTGTTTTCACAACATCCTGTTAGGGCCCCATTAAGGAGACATACTGTTTCCTTTTCTGCCTTTCGGCTCATCACCAGATACCATCTAGACAGAAAGCCAAGAATTCCGTTGTGTAAATTTTTTTAGATATGTGTGTTAGTTTTATGAGCTGATTTGTTTATTGATCAGCTCATAAAACTAACACACACACACACACACACACACACACATATATAAATGTGTTAGGCATATTATATATATATATAAATGTGTACCCAGGCAGAGAGGGAAACAGCATGTCTCCACCCTTAAATGGGGCCCTTACAGGAAGTTGTGGAAACAATTATCTATATATATAAATATAAATATATATTTCTGTCAGCTGAGATCAGGAAGAGAACCTGGTGGCATAATGGCTAAGGTTTCTGCCTAACATGTAATACAGCCCCGGTTCAAATCCCAGTAAGGGTATGGCTAGCTGATGAGAGCTAAAAAGCTCAAAATAGATCTATACTAGTCTCCCTGATTTATTTATTGATCAGCTCAAAAACCTAACACACACACACACACACACACACACACACATAAATAAATACTGTGTCACAACACCCTGGTAAGCCCCAAATAAAGGAGGAAGCAAAGCTGCTTTCCTTTTCTGACTTTCGGCTCATCACAAGAGACCATGCAGACAGAAAGCTATTTTTTTGTTGCCTTTTGTTTACATTTGTGTTGCATTTGTGTTGATAAATAAATAAACAAGGGAGACTAGTATAGATCTCTGATCAGGATAAGAGCCTGTCGCCTAGTGGCAATTACAACTGCCTTACATGTAAAATGACCCAGGTTCAAATCCCAGTAAGGGATAGCTGATGAGAGCTAAATAGCTTGAAATAGACCTATACTATTTCCCCTTGTTTATTTATTTATCAGCAGAAATGCAACACACACACACACACACACACACACACAGATTGACACCCTATCACACTATGCTTTGGGACTAGGAGAAAGAAACAGGCATGGTTCTTTTTAATGGCCCCCCTTTCTTCTTATTTTGTCTCTGGTGCCAACTCACATAATATCTACCCATCTGAAACCTATATATGTTTGCCAAGAAGGAGAACAATATGCTACAACTTCTATGCTCAGAAAATGAAAAAGAAACCAAGGAATAATAGAAATAGAGTCAAGGGCTCCAAGTATTAAAAGCTTTAAAAAAAAAAGCTTACATACAGTGTATTGGTTTTTATATATATATCTAAATATCTATCTATCTATCTATCTATCTATCTATCTATCTATCTATCTATCTATCTATCTATCTATCTATCTATCTATCTATCTAAATAATTTATTTTAAAATTATTTTAAACTTGTATTAACAGTATTTTATAATCATCTTTTAAACTTTATTAAGTTATATGTAGCTTGTAAAAATAAAATGTAAAAAATGGGGAGAGGGAAGAACAAAAGCAGAAGTCCTTGGCAGTTACCCAGTGGTGCCTACACTTAATAACAGTTTTACTCTCTGCAACTGAGCAATCATGGCACATGTTATTCTTCCCTTTTGTATGGGGGAGGGGGGGAAGAATGGAAAGAACAATGAAGGGTACTATTAACAATGGAGAATTCTTCATATTTTTTCTCTTGAACGTAGATTCTTTTGACATGACTGAAGCAGTTGACTCTCAACATCCACTTCAACTATAAAAAGTCACTTAACATTTGCTTCCCTTCCTATCCCACTCCTTCAGGTAACCTTGGGAATGAGAAAGGGGAAGCAGAGCCTTCCTCCCCACTTCACTTAGCATATTTTGTCCTCCATGTATTTCTATTATTTTATATTATGAAGTGAATCACCCCTTAAAACCAACAAACAAAAAAACCCAACAGTTGCTGTGGCTTTAATTGTGGCTCCATTCAGAAGTGGGATCTTACCGGCTTAACAACCAATTTGCTAAGTGCCTGACGCGCACTGTGCGCGCATGCACAGTTTATTAAAAAAACCACCTTCCACAATGCTGCTGGGGAGGAAAACAGCTGAGACACAGCAATCTACTGTGCTGCACCTATCAGCTGGGCTTCAGAACAGGGAATATAGGTGAGTATAATGCAGGGGTGGGCAGGCAGGCCCAGCTGAAAATCAGAGTGAACCGGTTCGCTCCCAGCTGATAGTTGAAGGTACCGGTTCACCCGAACTAGTCCGAACCGGTAGAATCCCACCCCTGGTTCCATTAAGTTAGTTTGTTTGTTTGGGTTTTTTTAATGGCACAGCCTATGGTATCAACCTCTGACAATGCTCAAAATTGATAAAGCACTGAAAATGGTTCAATAGATTATTAATATCACTTGAGCAACCCTGACATTTTCAACCCCCTTTTAAAAACTTTTTATTAGCTATTGAGCATAACCCAGACCTGCCTCAAGCTATGATTCATCAACTCTAAAGCAGTGATGTGTTCAACTAAGAGTATTTTGGCATGAATTTTATATTGAACTATTGAAATCATTTCGGAGGGCAAGATAAACCCGAAAGGACAGAAGGGAACCAGCAGGGATGATTTGCCAAATTAGAACCATTTAAAGAAGCAGTTCTGTGTTAATGACTTGTCTGTTGTGGCCTGCCATCGGCCATCGAAGTAGCAGCAGAATCGGACTGTAAGGAGATTGGGGAGGAACATGGGCCAGTCCTGGAGACTGAGGAAGGCTTGGATGAGGACTCTGCGTCAGTGGCAGAGATGGGGCCGAGGCTGTCTGGCAGTGATCAGATGCTTACAGAGCTAGACAACAGTGAGGCAGAGGAACAGCTACACTAGAGCCTGTTCCCAGTGTGCACATGTGTAGAGCTGCCAGAAGAAAAGAACAACTCAGAAATCAGAGTAGACTTGGGAGTAAAGTCACTTGTGGAAGATGATTGGCCCCTTCCATAGGAAATAAAAGAGGAGTGAAAGGGGAGAGGCTTTTGCAGGAAACAATTCATGCTGACCACCATCTTTAAAGCGCTCCATGGCATGGGACCTAGTTATTTGCGGGATCGCATCCTGCCTCATACATCCCTTCGGCCGATTCACTCCCACAGAGAGGGACTTCTCCGGGTGCCGTCCACCAGGCAATGCCAGTGGGCGACACCCAGGGGAAGGGCCTTCTCTGTGATGGGCCCAACCCTCTGGAACGACCTACCCCCCGAACTTAGAACAACTACAGACCTCCGCTCCTTCCGCCAAAAGCTAAAGACTTACCTCTTCCATCAGGCCGGCCTGGCCTAATTTTATCCAACCTGACTGTAGGGAAATTTAAATTGTTAATTGGGATTTTAAGGAACAGTTTTAAGGTTTTTAAGATTTTAAAATTTTAGCGCAGGGTTAATTTATTTAATTCGGTTTTAAACATTTGTATTGTCACGTTTATATGGTTTTTAAATTTCCTGTGCACCGCCCTGAGTCCCTTCGGGGAGAGGGGGCGGTTTATAAATCAAATCAAATCAATCAATAAATAATTTGTTTGGTCACTAGATTTGTTTCAGGAGTGTGAAAATCTGTCCAGGAATCTCAGAGACTCTGTGCCTAATCTCTCCTTGCACAGTACCTCATTTGGAAAATATTTACATGGCAGCTTTCCAAGATAGATAAGGTCTGTAGCAGTGGTGGATTGCAGGCAGTACGCCCTGGTAGGGGCATACCGGAGCCTGCCCGGAGCACTGGATACCATTCCGGTATGGTGCTCTGGAGGGCCCACCCGTCCTCCCGAGCTCCTTACCGGTCTTTTAAGGCTTTTGCGCTTCCACGCATGGGCATGGTGCGTACAGCGCTTGTGTGATGCTCTGCCGAGCAGCTGAAGCATCGCGGGGGCTTGCAGAAGTGTTGCTGGCAGCATACTTCCTCACGGCCGATTCGCTCCCACAGAGAGGGGCTTCTCCGGGTGCCGTCCACTAGACATTGTCAGCGGGCGACACCCAGGGGAAGGGCTATCTCTGTGGCGGGCCCGGCCCTCTGGAACGACCTTCCCCCCGATATCAGGACGACCACGGACCTCCGCTCCTTCCGTCTAAAATTAAAAACTCACTTTTTCTGTCTGGCCGGCCTAGGATAAGTCTCTCTGTCTTTGGGGTTTTTATTGGAATCAGTATTGTTTAGTTTTAATGGGGAAATTTTAGCGCAGGTTTGTTTAATTTGTTTTTAGAATTGTTTTGTATGTATGTATTGTTTTTATTCTGCCTGTGCACCGCCCCGAGTCCCCGTGGGGAGAGGGTGCGGTTTTACAAATATTAAAATTATTATTATTATTATTATTATTACAACGCATGTGCGTGCTGCACGCATCCATGTGCACGAAGCCGGGCCCATTTCAACTGTATCGGTTGGAATGTGATCTGGAACCCACCACTGGTCTGAAGTCATAAATATTCCTTTAAAAGACTGTTTTCCAGGCCTTGCTGAATGTGAATGAGAGGAATTCATATTCGTTTAATAAAAGGGGTTTTGTCGGGACCAAGACTCTGCCTCGTGCTTGTTGGGGAAGCCTAGGTCAGAACATTGTCTATTTGATTAAAAATGAAGAATATTCAATAAACCAATCTTTTATTAAAGTCACAGAACAGAATTAAGAATATTCAAGAAATCCCACTTCTAATCTCAATATTCATTTGGTTAAAACTTTTCAAGTGCAATTGAGCTGACTAGGAAAGCCTCTTCTTCCCATTATTATGAATGCCGGGGAAAAAAGATGAAGTGAAAAAGGTAATAGAAGAATTATATTTTTAAACTCCATTCTTAATCATTATGCAGACACTTTAACATAATTCCAAGTTCCTGTCACCATTTCATGCTTTTAATGTAATTTTGGATTATCTTGGAGATAAGATAGGACCAAAACCCATCTTATCTTGTTCAATTGAAGTCTTCGAGACGGTTTAGAAAAGCAGATGTGATGGATAAACATTTAACATCTGCAGAGAAATAATTTATCATGGTTTGATTTCATTTTTTGCTGCTTAATGCCATTTTAAAGATTTAAAACAGAATTAGGGAGCAACCAAATTTAAAGGAAGTAAAGCAACTTCTCTTTCATAGCTTGCTTATTCAGCTTTGTCCTGGCACTAGTTAAGTTAAAATTGTAATTCCATAAAGAGTTTTCATCAGTGGAATTAATACAGCATGTAACATCCTCATTAGAGTACTCATTGTTTTGTCTTTTTGTTTTTAACAGGCATTTACGGAACTCACTATTGTGGTGGTATAATTTAAAATTCACCATGACATTCTGGCTGGGAAATGCAGGAAGCTTGGAGATCAGGATAGTCCTGCATTTTGTATAGCTCCTAACAAGGTGTAAGGTATCAGTGACCAGTGCTTTCAGCATGACAAAAATCCAGGACAACCCAGAAAGGTATTCTGCCTAAGAAAAGGGATGAGAAAAGAATTATATGGCCATTTGATGGAATTAATTGGCAAATGAGATAATTTGCAGCAGGGTGCAAAAAAAAAGTGCAAAAATGATTGGTAATCAAAAGAAATGTTCATTGCTACTATACCTTGTGACATTTCTCTCATTTAAGTGATCTTACTTGAAAGTGTGAGTTGATATGCGGAAAATTCTCAGTTGGGAGCATTCTATAAAGCAGGGGTCCCCAACCCCTGGGCCGCGGACCGGTGCCGGTCTGTGGCTTGATAGGACTGGAGGGCTGCAGGGCTGGAGAGGAGGAGGAAGGAGGAGGTGGCAGCCCACTGGGCAGAGTGCGCACCAGATGCGGGAGAGCGCAGGTGCGGCCATTCACGCCATTGGAGGCCCTAGAGGGCTGAGTGAGCCGACTCCCCCCCCATGTGCGAATGCGCAGGCGCAGCCATTCGCACCGTTGGAGGCCCTCCGATCTCAAGGCAGCCCTGAGAAGGGGAAAGTCTTCCCTCCCCAAAACAGCGCTGTTTTAACAGCACTGTTTTGTGAAGCCTCCGATCTCAAGGCAGCCCTGAGAAGGGGAAAGTCTTCCCTCCCCTGCGCATTCGCACATGGGGGGGGGGAGTCGGCTCACTTGGCCCTCTAGGGCCTCCAATGGTGCGAACGGCCGCGCCTGCTCTCTCCCGCATCCGGTATGCGCTCTGCCCAGTGGGCTGCCCCCTCCTCCCTCCTCCTCCTCTCCAGCCCTGCAGCCCGGTTCCTATCAAGCCAAGAACCAGCACCGGTCCTATCAAGCCAAAAACCTCTGGTCACGAATGCTTCTGACCGTGACCAAATCGGGTTCCAACAAAAAAATTCACAATTATTCCCCCTCCCCCCATGACCAATTTCTCCTTCCATGCTATTTGTTTTTTTTTATAAGCCCCACATTTCCAAAATTAGGTTTGGGTCACACCAAATCGGTTTGTGGCCAAAATTATGGAACAAATTATGGTTGTGACCAGAGGTTCTACTGTATTCTGTATTTTATTCCATATCTGTAAGCTGCCTAGAATCACCTTTGATGAGATGTACAACATACACGTTTGAGAGATAGATAGATAGATAGATAGATAGATAGAGAGAGAGAGAGAGAGAGAGAGAGAGAGATAAATAGATAGATAGATAGATAGACAGACAGACAGACAGACAGACAGACAGATTCTATCTATCTATCTATCTATCTATCATCTATCTATCTATCTATCTATCTATCTATCTATCTATCTATCTATCTATCTATCTATCTATCTATCTATCTATCTATCTATCTATCTATCATCCCTCTCCCTCTCTCTTTCAAAATGGTAAAGTGCAACGATATGCCAGGAGATGAAGATCATCAACCACAAAACACTTCCAACCACACCTCATAGTGCTAGCTAGCATATGACACATAAAAATCACACAATTTTTAAATTTCATTTTTTATTCTTCATTCAATCAACTGAAAGTTGAAGCCCTATAAAAGAAAGCGAATAGGAAATTATTTTTGTTGTTGTTTTAAGAAAGCAACTTGGGCCTGTGATTACCATTACTATTTTTTTTTAGTTCTGACTCCTCAGCATTCTTGTCTCAGCCTTCCCGACTAAGCATTTTGGTTTTTTTTACTTTTCATCATCTATTGTCCCCAATCCATAAGTACAACTGGGAGGAAAAGGAACATAATCACTCTTGTTTGTGCTGATATTTGAGAGATGTTCCTGCATTTCTAGCTTTTGCAATCATGCTAAAAATGCCTTCATTGCTGTGCAAAGGTGTTTATAATAGATAACGTTAAATGCATTCAGGATGTGGTCATTTTTTTATTTATTTTTTTGCAAAATCAGTAACTTCCGTTCCTTTTGCCAATTCAGATTTCCTCAGAGCCATAAATATTTGCCTGGATCTATTGATGATGACGATGATGCACTTTCCATTCAGTGAGGAAATTATGCGCTGTAAATCTCATCGGGAGGAAAGCAGATGGAATGAAATTGCAGCCTAATCAATAGCATGAAGTCAGGCCATACAAATTCCATACAAATTCTGATGCTGCAATTCTGTCCAGAGCTGGGAAAATCGACGTAAAACAAGATCAGTGGAGATGTAGGCAGAAGGGAGGGAGGGAGGAAGAGAAAAGGCTGAACTCAAAATAATTCAATGTTGTTGTCCCATTTTTTTCGAACAGCCAAAAATATGAAAGATGACAAATCTCAAGAAAAACACTGCTCCACATGCAGAGGAAGTTCTGGTGTGTCATAAATTTAGTGATCCAGCAAAAGACATTCTGCTTGTAAAGGTTCTGTGAAAAGAGCTGTGAAGACATTTTCTGGAATTAATTGGCAAGCTAAAGGGAGATAATTGAAAAGTTGAGACCACTTTGAAGGCATGGTAGAAGAAAGTTTTTCAGCTAAAAAAAGAAGGAATCGGAAAGAAGTGTTGTGACTTGTGACACCATAAAAATGAGAGCTGAGCAACTTACTACAGAGGCAGTGTTTGAAAGAATTGAATTTACTATGTACTGAGGGAAGAGAAAAAAAAGAGATGGAAAATTGTTGGAAGAAATGTCCATCTGGCTTTAATTCCAAATGGGGAGAAAGACACCGGAAAATATGGTGGTTGTTTGGAAAGATGGTTTTAATGGTGGACAGGACCACATAGTTTGAGGTCCTGGGCAAAAAGCCACATGGAGTGGAGAGAGGGAGAGATTTATACCCTCTGTTGGGATTTGAATTTGAGCTTATATTCTGATTGGTTGTCAGACTCCCATGGGCAATGCAGGGGCAACTTTGTAAGTTGTGTTTTTGAGTCCCAAGCTTGGTTGAGCCTTGCTGGGTGATGATGTAATGAAAGGGCTTTGGGATTCGTATTATGGCTCTGCCTGAAGGTGGTAGATCTTTGTTATGTTGAATAGACTGACCCAGGCCTTAATGACCCACTGACAAAGATGTGTGTGTGTGTGTGGGGGGGTGAGTTTCTGCCTCCCTTTTAGTGGAAATATTCTGCCCTTTTAATATTTCCTAAAATATTTCATTTTTATGGGAGAGGGGTGGGTGCTAACTTCCTACAAGAGTAAAATGGAAATGCCATTATGATAAAAAGGAAATTCAGAAAAAGAAGTAGGTTCCAACGTTGGTGAGAAGTAGAGAGAGGGAGAGAAAGAGAATGTGTGTGTGAGGGGGGAGGGGGAGGGAGGGAGAGGGAGGGAGCGAGGGAGAGAGAGAGAATCATAACTTATTTGTGAGGAATGCTCATAATGCAAGGAGGTATTGGAGATGTTTGCTTTCAGATGGTGAAGAGCTTCACAGTATAACACATTTAGGAAATAGGAAAACAAAGAACTGAGTTGAGGGTGGTGTTTCAGTTGTTAGACTATGCTAGCGGCTTTCGATACCATCGACCATGGTATCTTGTTGCACCGGCTGGAGGAGCCGGGGGTGGGGTGCACCGTTCTACAGTGGTTCTCCTCCTACCTCTCCGACCGGTCGCAATTTGTGTTGGCAGGGGGGCAGAGGTCGATGTCGAGGTGCCCCTACAGAGAGGGCTCGCAACTTGGGTGTCCTCCTGGATTCTCGGCTGTCTTTAGAAGACCATATGACGGCCATGGCCAGGGGGGCTTTTTATCAGGTTCACCTGATATGCCAGTTGCGTCCCTTTCTGGATCGTGACGCTTTACGCATGGTCACTCAAGCCTTCATCATCTCCCACCTGGACTACTGTAATGCTCTCTACATGGGGCTTCCCTTGAGGTGCACCCGGAGGCTCCAGCTAGTTCAGAATGTGGCCGCGCAGGGGATTCTGGGAGCGTCTAGATGCTCCCATGTGACACTTCTCCTGTGTGAGCTGCACTGGCTGCCTGTGGCTTTCCAGGTGCGTTTCAAGGTATTAGTAACCACCTTTAAAGCGCTCCATGGCAAGGGACCTGGTTATCTGCAAGACCGCCTCCTGCTACCAAATACCTCCCACCATCCAGTTCACTCCCACAGAGAGGGCCTCCTCAGGGTGCCATTGGCCAGGCAATGTCGGCTGGCAACCCCTAGGGGGAGAGCCTTCTCTGTGGCAGCCCCACCCTCTGGAATGACCTACGCACTGACCTACGGACAATCACGGACCTGCGCCTTTTCCGTCGGGCTTTGAAGACTTATTTATTCCGTGCGGCCATCCTGGCATAGTTTCTAAACTGGCATAGTTTTAAATGTTATAGTCTTATATGTTTTTAGTAGGTATTTTAACTAGGTTTTAAGACAGGCTGCATTATTTAATGTATTTTTTAAGGGTTTCTATGTTTTTACTCATGTTTTTATTGCTGCCTGTACACCGCCCTGAGTCCCAGAAGGGAGAAGGGTGGTATAGAAATTTAAATAAATAAACAAATAAACAAATAAACAAACAAACAAATAAACAAATAAATAAATAAATAAATAAATAAATAAATAAATAAATAAATAAATAAATAAATAAATAAATAAACGATGTATAAAGATATAAATGCATTGGTATATGAAAGCCAGTAAGTTGTCAGTATGAGAGCCAGGTTGGTGCACTCCAGTTATTTGTGAAAATGGACACGTGTGAAAGATGGAAACTAATCAAGGAGTGAAGTAACCTGGAATAAGGGAGAAACTTCGTAACAGTGAAAAACAGAGGTGGGTTCCTACCAGTTTGGACCGGTTCATCCAAATAGGTAGTAACATGGCGGCCTGGGTCATTGGAACCGGCAACCTGTTCTCTTGGCGCCATCATAGGCACCACCATATTGTTTTTGGCTTGTGCGCATAAGAATTTTTTAGTGCTGTACACGCACACATAGCACACGGCTGCGACACGTCCCTGAGTAAACCAGCAACCAGAGAACAATTAACCAGTGGAACAGCTTGCCTGCGGAAGGTGTGGGTGCTTCATCACTGGATGATTTAAGAAGAGAATGGATAGCCATTTGTCAGAAATGGTATAGGTATAGGGCCGTGATGGCAAATCTATGGCACGCAAAGCTTTGTCAGGGCACAGAAGGGCTAAAAATGGCCCTATGAGCAACCCGGAGGCCTCCAGGGGAGCTCCTAAAGCTTCCAAAGGGCCTCTGGGGTGGCGGGGAGGGCTGTTTTCGCCCTCCCCAGGCTCCTATAAAGACTCTGGAGCTTGGAAAGGGCGAAAAAAGCACACCAAAAATGGGGAGGAGTGCTGGTGGTGCACACATGTGCGCTGTGGTCATGTGCATAGCATTATGGGTGTGGCATGCCCACACACAACCCCCCCTGCACTCCCCCCCCACTTTTGGCACACAAGCCAAAAAAGGTTCGCCCTCACTGGTATAGGGTTTCTTACTTGAGCAGGGGGTTGAACTAGAAGACCAGAAGACCTCCAAGATCTCTTCCAGCTCTAACATGATTGCTTGAGAACATGAGACGCACACAAAGTAGGCCTTGAAGGCAGAAAAAATGAAGACTTCAAAATGCATACAAAGTTCTGCCTTTCGTACTTTTCAAAATGTGCTGCCTCACTGACTCATGCATACATGTCAGTGTGATTTGTGGAAATTTTTATTGGTATTCCTCTCCCCAACCTCACCCAGCTTTAGAACTGTCCCAAATGAAGCCAGCCACATGAAGCCTAGATTAATCTCCCAGGCATTGGTCAATTAGTCCATAAAACAAATAGCAAGCTGCCCAAACAAGTAAGCCCAATAAATAAACATAAAGCCCCCAGACAAAAACTGAAAGTACATCCACATTAGCTCACTGAACTTATAGAAGTTCAAAGTCTCAAAAGTCAAGCAGGACAAACACGTGGCCGCGACCCACTCACATTGTTCCCAGCAACGCCTCCTTCTGTGTGCCATGCTAAATAGCTTCCTGGTGCAGCCCATCAAGAGGGCAGGGCCTTCTCCCGAGCAATCTGGCAGACCTCCATTTCTTTGCCCAGTGGGGTTTGAGATCCACCATGGAAGGCAGCTCCTCCCCCTCCTCTTCACTGGCCTGCAAACTGTTCCCAGCTGAAACCTGTAGCTCTCTTTTTGCTGGCTGTTCAGGGTCAGTAACTAATTCCATTCCTGATGTGCCAGAAATGAGTTCATTCTTCTTCAAGGCAGCCTCCGAGGAAGTGTCATCACACAAAACAGGAGATGGTTCCCATATCACCAGGATGAAGCAGAGCAATTCTGAATAGAAAATGTTTTCTCCAGCATGTGAGAAAAGAATCCGGGTGAGACTGGCTGAGCTTTGATGGATCGCCTTAAACCTTATTGGAAGAGGTAAAAATGCAGGGAAAGTAATTCTGCAATTTCAAGGATGCAGACAATATTGACAGGATCATGGGGATAATTCAAATGGGCAAATCAGACAGTATGAAATGTTGCAGCAGAAGGTGCCCATGCAAACACATAGGGAGAAGATCCTCTGCTGCAACAGTGCTAAAAACCTCTGAGCTAAGATGGAGGCTTAGAACAATTAGAAAACATTCAAGACTCATCCATTCAGCTGCTTGAATGTTCTGTCTCCAGACTCCGAAGTGGCACAGACTGATGAACAATGTGACAAGGGCAGCAATTGTGGTTGTCTCCCCCCTGTCCATTTCATTTCCAATCCTGCCTACTAGGCTGGAACTATACACTCCAGTCATTCTCCTTAGCACTGCAGTATTGCAGGATTTGATGACAGGAGTCTGCAAATGAGGGACCTGACATTCTCCTTCCTCCAAAAGCTATTATAGCCTTACTGACAGTTTAACACTCATATTTAAAGCTAAATAAATGTCCTGTGCCACTTTTCAAGTTGTCTTGTTGTCAGTCTTCATTGTGATCTTGATGGTGTTGCTTCTCCATGCCTATTATTAAAGAAAGGCTTGGTGTTTTTCACAAGAGTGGTGAATATGAGTTAAGAAAGCACCTACATAGAACCCAGTGGTGGGTTTCAAATTTTTTTAGAACCTCTTCTGTAGGTGTGGCTTGCTTTGTGGGAGTGGTTTGTCAGCAATGTGACCGGGTGGGAGTGGCTTGCCAGCCATGTGACCAGGTGGAAGTGGCTTGGCACTCATGTGACTGGGTGGGCATGGCTAACTTGTAAAATGTGGTGAAACTCACTTAACAACACTCTTGCTTAGCAACCAAAATGTTGGTTCAGAAACTCTGGCATTGAAGTGTGCAAGTCTTAAAGCTGTCAAGTTACAAGACCCTTGCACTCCAAACCCTTTAGAAAAAAAGCTGCCAGGGGTGTTCAAACTTGACAGCTTTAAGACTTGTGGACTTCAACTCCCAGAATTCCTCCTCTCGCTCTTCATCTTGATGATGTGCAGATGGGTGGGGGGAGGGAGCTGGAACCGGTTCTAAACGGCACTGTAGATTTGTGGAACCTCTTCTATAGAAGAAGTTAGAACTGGCAGGAACCCACTCCTGATAGAACCAGAGTCATGCCTGCGGGTGTTATGTCACTTCAGCAGCACAAAGCAAAACTATTGTGAAGAGCAGTGCCTCACAACTAGAGAGAAAGAAGCATAGTCACTGCAGTAGAAAGTGGCCAATAGCTGCTTTGAAGATCCCAGTTCCTCACTGCATTATCACCTCTTTGTTCCTGGAGTGCAAGAAATCATCTACATCAGTGGTGGGTTTCACATTTTGTTACCGCTGCATGCATGTGTAAAGTGGAAACGTGTGTGCCTACTGCACATGTGCCCAGCCTTCCGTGCATGTGCTTTGCTTACATGCATGCATTCCGCATTTGTGCCCACCCTCAAAAACATGCCTAAATAGGACGGCATTGAGCTGGGGTGGGTGGGCAGGTCCTCCCGCAATTTCCACTACCGGTTTGGGCAAACCAGTCCAAACCAGCTGAATACCACCTCTGATCTACATAGAAAGGCTGTTTTTCTATGTACAATCCTTGTTTTATTGATTGCATGTAATATTCTAATTTTATGAGATTCTGGATTTGGAGTTTTCATGAGCTGTAAGCCATAATCATCACAATTATGACAAATCATGGCTTGAACTATTTTGCTTTGCATGTAATGAGTCTATCTCATATATTAGTTTCACCTTTTAAGTTGCATTACTGAAATAAATGAACTTTTGCACGATATTCTAATTTTTTGAGTTTCACCTGTATAATAACCTTCCTAGAGGAGGTAGTGGCAAATAAGATTACTAGTGTGGCACAATTACTTAGAATGATCAAATTGGCGAGGGGCTGATCAACTTTTATTATCTATCTATCTATCTATCTATCTATCTATCTATCTATCTATCTATCTATCTATCTATCTATCTATCTATCTATCTATCCATCCCCCCCTTGTATTGTTTTTATAAATTACTCAAGTCAGTGAACACATCTAATGGTGAGCAATTGGCTCAGTAGTAAAAAGTTACATTTTTAAAATGTTGAGATCAAACTGAAAGACCCATTTTATGCTACACATTTGTGACATGGACAGCCTTTTTAAAAAATGTCTTCTTCTAGTCTATCCCTGTCAGAGGTGGTATATACAGGTTCTCCGAATTTCTCAAAATTTCCGCTACTGGTTCTCCAGAACTGGCCAGAACCTGCTGAATACCACCTATGATGTATATCATACATAGATGCCTTAAAAATACAATATAAGAAAAAACAAGCTATAGTTCACATACACCTCAATCCACACAGGTAAGCCTATTCTTCATATGGAATTCATATCTCTATTCAGTTATAGCTGTTGGTAATGCTTTAAAACACATTAATGACACAGCTTTCCTGAATTTTGAAAATTCAATTTGACTTAAGTATCTAGTTGCACTAAAACTAGCAGGCTTGACCACTGAGATAAATCCCTCTTAGGAGATCTACTAGTACTTCATGTCTCTCTACATTACATGTAAAGCTCTCTGCCTTAGCTTTATTTGGTCTGATCGTAGCCACAGATAACAGAGTGACTTGTGAGTATTTTATTGTTTCAGCTTTTGCAGAATTGAACATTACATTTAGTAACGAAATTAATCTGCTACATTTAAGAAAAACAAACCAGTAAGGGGAAAAAAAAAGTAATTTAAAGCAATCGTTTAAAATATTTCTAATTTGATTACACTTGCTTCTTGACAAAGAACTATATTTGGGATATACTGTAATGCATATTGTATGCTCCTCCAAAGTCTTGATTGCAAGAATTCCATGTTAGTAAGAAGCCCTATTAAAGTTCCATTAAGTATTTTCAGTTAAGCTTTGGCTATACATAATTTAATTGCCACCAGTAGTGTTTCTGGAGCACTAAAAGGTTTGAATCACCAGGGCTGACTTTTCAATATTCTGGAATAGATAGTCTGAATGTGTTCTCCAGCTGCCTGAGGCATGAAAGACGAAGAATACTTTGACCTGATAAAATTCATGCCCATAGAGATATTGGCATGCTTTTTAGATTTATTTTTAAATCTTCATCTTTGCAAAACATGACAAGAGAGCATAAAACATATTTCCAATCCTCGAGTCTCTGCCAATATAATCACACCATGCACATAAAGATGTGATGTGCTTGTGTGCCAGCTGTGGAGGATGGTGAGTAAGCTTACTCAAAGACAAGGTTGGGTTGTTTATATATTAAGTAAATAATAATGGTGCCAATGCACAGTTCTGCCTAACACCTCTCTCAGTCAGCATTTCCTTAGTGTAGTGACCTTTGACATCACATCAAACTTTGATGCAGTTCTTCTGAAGTTTATATAACAATAGTAGTGCAGACTATTTCACAGCAGGCTCAAGACTGAATCGAAAGCAGATTTAAAGTCTACAAACTCTAAATACAGAGATGGTCACAGTTTAAACACATACTTTTTAACAGTGGTGGGATTCAATTTTTTTTTTACTACTGGTTCTGTGGGTGTAGCTTGGTGGGTGTGGCAGGGGAAGGTTACCTCAAAATCTCCATTTCCCTCCCGATCAGCTGGGATTCGGGACGCAGAGAATAGATGGGGGGCGGGGCCAGTCAGAGGTGGTATTTACGGGTTCTCTGAAATACTCAAAATTTCCACTACCGGTTCTCCAGAACTGGTCAGAACCTGCTGAATACCACCTCTGCTTTTTAAGCAAACGATTGCACAAGTAAAGTTGGTTTATATGAGAGCATTTGGCCGTGAAATCAACTGCAAATTTTGTTAGAAAAATGCTACTTTAGGTAAATCTCAGGAAAAACATGGTGTGCAATGTAACATTTTGTTTAGATAGGCTGTAAAGGTAAGCCTCGAGGTCCATATAGAGCATAACATTTCTTCTGTTGTGCAAGAATCAAAACTCCCCCCCCCCCCCAAGGAACAAATAAAAGCCTCCTTATGGATCCGCCTGGCTCTATCAGACATCATGCCACCTGCTAATGAGAGAGTATTGTCTGCTGTTCATAAAAAGTGGTAGGGGTGGAATCAACCAGACCATTGCAATTTGCCCCATTTGAGTTGTCAAGCAGGCTTTTTAATTGTCACTTTAATGTGCTGAAATTATCCATGGATTATGCCATATCCTTCAAACTGTCTACATCTGGACAACTCAATTTGATTTCTGTCATTCTAGAGAGCAAAATGGCTTTCTCCCTGCGAAAAAGCACACACACCAAAAACAAATCACCACTCAAGTTTTTAACAGTAGCGGTAACAAGATGTGATGCAAAGGTCTGGCAAAACTTTAACTCGCTTACTGAAAAAAAAAAGCCCCAAGCCACTATCTGCTTTCATTATAAAACCGAACACCTCTGCATCTTGCTTAGTCACATTTGCAATGAACCTATGTATAATTTGCAGTGCAAAACTTCCAAAAGAACCCGTGCAGATGTAACAGAACAGAATATACAGAGTTGGAAGCGACCTTGGAGGTTTTCTAGTCCAACCCCCTAGTTGGAAGCGACCTTGGAGGTTTTCTAGTCCAATCTCTTCTTAAAAACTTCCAGTGTTGGAGCACCCACAACTTCTGCAGGCAAGTTCCACTGGTTAATTGTTCTAACTCTCAGGAAATTTCTCCTTAGTTCTACTTGCTTCTCTCCGTTATTAGTTTCCATCTAGTGCTTCTTGGTCTACCCTCAGGTGCTTTGGAGAATAGGTTGACACCCTCTTCTTTGTGGCAACTCCTGAGATATTGGAACACTGCTATAACTATTACCCCTAGTCCCTCTTTCATTAAACTAGACATACCCCATTTCAGCAGCCATTCCTTATATGTTTTAGCCTCCTGTCTCCCCTCATCATCTTTGTTGCTCTTCTTTGCACTCTTTCTAGAGTCTCAACATCTTTTTTATATCATGGTGACCATAACTGGATGCAGAATTCCAAGTGTGGACTTACCAAGGCATTATAAAGTCGTATTAACAGGAATATTATCATTTATACCATCTACAGGAAAAACATTAATTAGATTAGATTAGATTAGTAACAATGCATTTGGACAGTCACGAGAACAATGAAGTACATATGGAAACTGCTGCATTTTGAAAAGAAGAGAATTTCAGACAGGCAGACTTTGTATGGGTGGTAAAGCATCAACACATTTAATTTAAGGATAGTCTTAACCCCATATAATTGAGCTTCAAACCTCAACAAAATGATTTCTGCATTTTTGTCTTAGATCTTCCTTCTTTTCTTCCTTTCTTAAATATTAGAAATTTTTAATTCTACATTCAAAATTCTAATACAGTCTAAAAAACATATAAAATCATTTCTTTCTGGTTAAACTATGACAACTCTGTAAACTTTAGATATTCTATATATTCTTTTTTATATTGCATACTAATAATTTATGGACAGTAACTGCATCTAAAAAGAATCTTGTGGATATTGTGTCTCTATGCTTTGCATTCATTCAAAGATTCTACATAAGAAATGAAATTATTATCTCCTTGTACATACATACATACATACATACATACATACATACATACATACATACACACACTCATGCGTAAACAGATTTTAGAATACATGTCTGAAGAAATCCAGAAAAGAATAAATCCATCTTTGGGAAAAAAAAAATCCAGAAAAGAATATTCAATATTCAGATTGAGCTGAAATATGAGGTTGTAAATTTTGGACTGAAGTACTGTAAATGATATCCTTGTAGGAGGTGGTACCAACTCTTACATACTGTAACATAGAGCCTTGCATTAATTTCTCACCACACCTTTTAAGTCCTTTTTTTACCAGTTTTGATCAACAAGGCAAATGGGCAGGATTCTAGGTGCTTTCCTGACCTATAACTGCTACCCAAATGATTTTGACTTCATTTTCCTCAAGACTTGCTCTGACCCTACTACACAAACTGATAAATATGGAATCAATCTCTACCCCCCCCCCCTCTTCTGCATTCAACTAATTAGGTTGCAACTTTGGAAATCATATCTTTCAGCCACTGGCTCAAAACCACAGGTCCTCAAATTTTCTATATAAATTGCATTCTATCTAGTATAATCTGCAGATAGAAGAATTCTCTGAGATGACTGTCATCTTAACTCAATCTATATATATGTTAGATTTTTGAGCTGATCAATAAATAAATCAGGGAGACTAGGATAGATCTATTTCAAGCTATTTTGCTCTCATCAGCTAGCCATACCCTTACTGGGATTCGAACCAGGGAAGTATTACATGTGAGGCAGCTGTAACTGCCACCAGACCACTGGTTTTTATCCTGATCAACTGAGACAGGAGGATAAGTATATGCTTGTGTCACAACACCCTGTTAAGCCCCAATTAAGGGAGGAAGCATACTGCTTTCCTTTTCTGCCTTTCGGCTCATCACCAGAGACCATCTAGACAGAAAGCTTTTTAGTTCCGTTGTGTACTTTTTTTTTATATGTGTTTTTGAGCTAACACACACACACACACATTTTTGGAATGTCTGCATGGAAGAGCAGTAAAAAAAACACACACACTTGAACACACACACACACATGGAGAGAGAGGGGGGAGGGCATATGCACTCCATATTTATAAATTTGTGCAGTCGAAATATAATAATGTGTTCTTTAACTTTTTCTTAATCTTGAAATGCATTAGTCTGTCTCAGGGTGCTATCATTCAAACAAACCAAATAGCAGGAAATATGGATATGTCAGATAAATACAGTCTCCCAAATTAACCTAACAAATACTTCAGAAATGCTATAAAATGATACCGGTTGCAGCCATATATTTTAAGGCAATTTTCTAAAAAAATTAAAAGCAAACTTTGAGTATCTGTTGCTCCTTCTGTTTGGAAAATTAAACATTGGTCTGGCTACCAAACACAATCAGCCTGCTACACAAATCTGGGAGGCATTGGTTTATAGGAAGTGGGTTTTTTTGTCTAGATTTTCAGATTCATTTTGCTGCAGAACATATATTTGAATGACACAAAGTGATAGAGATGTCCATAGTTTGTGAAAGAAGGAAAGAAAATTGAATGGCGGCCTGCCATAGAAATGATTTATTACACTAGGGGAAAAATAGTTCCTTAGTACTTCAGGGAATACCTGAACAATCAACATACAGACTAAGGGATAATACAACAAGGAAAAGATATTGGATGTTTTTCCCTCAGATCCAATTCTGACTAGGGTTTAGTTTATGGCTTTTGAATCTAACAGCTGTACAAAAAAAACTATTTTAAAGGGGCCAAAACAAGTTTTAGAATAAACAAGCTATTTGTATATATACCAACTCCTTGTTTAGCAACTGAGTTCCATTCCAACAACCAGGTCATTAAGCAAATTGGCCACTGAGGCGAGAAAGAGAGGGGTGGGGGAGAGGTAGGATCACTGGTTACTACTGTCTCATTCAGATAAAGTACAGCTTTATTTTGTACAGCTATGGCAACAATACTCTCATTCAGCATGAGTTATTGTCATATGCATGGCATTTGCATGAATTTTTTTTAATTGTTTATTATTGTTGCAACCATTTGTGAATGGTTGCCAAATAAGGTAGTTGCTAAATGAGGAGTGGGTTTATATCTTAAAGTCAATACGGCTTTTCTTATTTCTTTTGAAGGACCTCAATCCTAGAGCTATATATTGCTAGCTAAGCTAGATTAATCAAGTTGTTGTAGGGGGTAGGCCCAAGCCAGACCACAATTAGCTTGGTAGTAACAGATTAACAGAGTTGGAAGGGACCTTGCAGTCCAACCCCCTGCCCAAGCAGGAGACCCTACATCTGCCTCTAACTAGGATTGAACTCACAACCTCCTGATTGGGAGGCGAGAGCTCCACCTCTAGGGCAGTAAAACCAGCCATTCCAATTATTTCCAATAAGAAGACTCTTGACTAGCACAGATGGGAAAGATCTTTATCTGGCCTATCAAAGATGTGAACTGAAAATCCAGAAAACATGTATGGGCTTGCTAAACCTTTGGTAGGATTTGAGCTCCTCTTCTCAAGCGTACTTGGAATGGCAGACTGGTAAGTGTGTGTAAATCTGCTTCATGTTATTTTCTGTGTTTGGTGGTTGGATTCTAGTTTAGCAGATTTTTAAATGCAGTATCCAGGTGTAAATCCTCAAAGAGTTCAAAAGTATTTCTGCTTTTGCCAATGTACAAGCTTTCTGGGCTCTCATCTTTTTCTCCCCCTTCTTCTCCTGTGCTTTGAGCTACCCATTTTTCTTTCTTTTCTTTAAAGAAACCGGCTCCACCCTATAAGCTCCCAGTGGCTCAAACTTTCTGCAAACACTGGTTTTCCTCGAATAACCATGTAACTAGATAGCATTGCATGTTTGTAAGATCAGTCTCGGAAGTGCTGAAGAGAATGAGTATTTTAAGGGCCTGTTTCATTCCATGGGTTTGTGTAGATATACTCGGGTGTAAAGAGGAAGGAAAATCCAATGCCACCTTTCAGAAACAAACCAGACTTTTTTTTTTTCCTGGGGAAGGATGAAAGATGCTAGTCAAGGTTTATTTTATCCTGTCCTCTGAGAACAAAAACCTCAAGAACAAGACCCATGATGAAATTACTTTCGATTATCATTGATACTCTGACTGTTGATCAATGACTGGGCAGGAACAGTGGGGGGGAGTATCATAGCAGAAGGCTGCCCCCCCATCTTTCTGCCTTCAGAGATATTTCTGTGTGCCTGCAGAGGATGCTTGCTGAGAATCTTCACTCTTGATGAGAGAGGATGAGAGGAAACTGGGAGGTGAGCATTCTCTCCAGAAGCTTCCCTCCTGTGCACGGTTCTCCCATCAGATCAAAGTATGTGTGCCCATAGTTTTAATATTTAATAAACTCTTAAAAACGTAGCTAATCCAACATGCATTTGGGAAATGATACAGGAGCATTTGAACATGCACCGAATTTTCTTTGATTGGTGGTATATAAGAAGATTGCAGATTATATTTTTATTGATATATGGATAACTCTTGATCCATCTATAATTGTGTGCCTACATTCTGCTGCTTATTGTCTGCTTGGAGGCAGAATGATTGGAGCAGCATAAAAGAATTTGCAATAAATAAATAAATTCCCAAAGTGCAAACGTAAAAATCAACCTCAAATCCTCTTTTCTACAGGTCTTCCCCCCGCCCATCCCCGAGTTTCTGGATGTACAGAAATGCAGCCAAGAATGGCTTTTCTGTGTCTAATTTCTAGCTTCCCCAGCATGTTTGTTTACGATGTGATGTTTTCTTAATTACATGGCACATATTACCTAGCAGCATGCCAATAATGAAAATTCCCTACAGGGACATTCTCGTGGTGTTGAAGTGAAGTAGGTCACCCTGTCATATTCCACATGGAAATAATTATCATCTAAAACATGTCCAGCAGGAACAGAAGTTCTCATTGGTTGCTGCAGAAGACAACAGACAACAACAACAACACCCCTTCCATATTCTCTTTTGACACGCATCATGAGAATCACCAGGGCAGCAGATGGTCCACGCACCAATCCCTCCAGCGTTAAAACATTTCTGTACTTGTCAGGACCTTAAACTGCACCCTGTTCTATTTGATTATTTTCAAAGTCTGAACTGGCCACAGGGGCTCAGATGAGAAAGATTTGCAAATCAGGAGGAAAAGATAAAAGCAGAAATGAAGGGGAAAACAACTGCATTGGAGAGAAAAACCTATGAAAAAGCCAGGCTCTGGCTTAATGGCTCTCTTTGATTGTGAGAGTGGAACATTCCTACTTGCTCTAAGTCAAACTCGCGGCATCGCATTGCCGTCATCTGACATTTCATGAAGTTTTCCCCATTCGTAAACCTGGGGTGGGCGTGGCCTGCGCGTGATGCATCCAGCCCGCACGCCACTAGGTTGATACCCATGCTCTAAGTAGAAGGAGATGCTTTCAGCAACAATCCATTAATTAAGGCCTCTGTATTAAATACTGTCAGGGATGTTTCCTTTAAAACCCCCCAGAAGAGATCAAGTTCAACTTCAGGTTATTCCTTACTACAGAAGTATGTGTCAATCCACCACGCCCCCACGCAGCATGCGCCCCCTGCTGCACCTTTCCCCCGCCCCATGCACCCCTTCCACACATGGCCTGCCCCCTGCACCTGTGTGCATGCCCCTCCACATGTGCCCCACCCTGCACATGTATATGTTCCCCCCGCATGTGTCCCATCCTGCATGTGCAGTAGAGACCCAAAGACCAGCTGGCAGGGGGGGGCAGGCATGCGCATGCATGCATGGTGGAGCTGAACTGGGGCGACGGCTCACATGCCATCAGAGAGGGCTCTGCGTGCCATTTCTAGCACGTGTGCCATAGGTTTGCCATCACAAGTGTAGGAAAAAGCAAAGCAATGTACATGTCTCAGAGATTAACTGCAGATACCCAGAGGGTGCTCTGCCCAAATCGTTTCTAAATAACTTCATTCAGTTCCAGATTCAGGATTCTCACCCTAAACCACACTTCCTTTCACCTCCTCTACTACTCTTTCTGGTAGTCATCTGTCCCATGCAATTTTAGATGCCACTTAAAGTCAACATCTGTATTTTATTTCCCTCCCTCCCTCATATTTCTTTATCCCAGTCCCTGCTGCATTTTGAAAGTGCAGCACTGACACTCAAGTTGCTACGATGGAAGGGAACTGAAGAAAGGGCACAAAATGACATGTTTTATTGCTCTAATTACTATATGCTTCTGTCAGGGGTGATGACTCAGACAAAGCAGTGTGGTTTGATTGGATATGGATTCACACTCAAAGAAAAGTCATTCCGAGAAAGATTAAAATTCACGCAGTAATGAGAAGCTTTGTGTTAGCTTCTTTACAATACTATTAGACACTGGATACCATGGCTTCTAAAACACTTTCTTCTCAATCTTCTTTCCCATGCAGATGACAAGCCTTTGTGTTCCAGCAATTCTAAATCCTTTATTTTTAGCCTTGTCTTTGTGGGTTTTGTGGGGATGTATATTTTTTGCCCTTTTGTCCTCAAAAACCTTGACAGTGTAAGTGATAAAAATAATAAGCTTGGAGAAAAAACACAATTCCAGGAAAAAAATAATGTTTAAGCTTATTGGATTAATACTGTTATTGCTTTTTAAAAACTACGCATACATTAATCCCCACACTTAGTTGAATGATAGCTACAATAGACTTGGGGCTTATCTGTGCAATCAGCATAGCATGGACTAATGGTTTCATAGGGGAGAAAATTCCTCCCCTATCTTCCCCCAAGAAGACAATCTCTGTGCATCTTTTCCTACTACAGATACAAGTGTTTTCTGTCCTAACTTGGCACAGGCAGTGCTTCTCATCACTTCATTTCACTGTAGCCCCTGGTCCTGTGCAGCACGAGAACTATTTTTGTAAAATTTATGAGCAGCAAAGTCATGCAAAATAAGTTTGGGAACAGAGGCTTAAGTGACTGGAAATATGATATTATATTTGACAGGTTCAACAATGGAAAGGTGAACTCTCCGCCAGTCTTTTTTTTTTTAACCAGTAAAATTGACAAGTCTTCTGCCAGTTTCTCCTTCTAGTCGGGATCGGATCCTGCCCCATACCTCCTCACGGCCGATTCGCTCCCACAGAGAGGGACTTCTCCGGGTGCCGTCCACTAGACTCTGTCAGCGGGCGACGCCCAGGGGAAGGGCCTTCTCTGTGGCGGGCCCAGCCCTCTGGAACGATCTTCCCCCCGATATTAGGACAACTACGGACCTCCGCTCCTTCCGTTTAAAATTAAAGACACATCTTTTTCGCCTGGCCGGCCTTGGGTAGTCTCTTTTAAAGTAAGGGGTTTTAGGGGCTGTTTTAATTTAGTTTATGGGTTTTTAGCGCAGGAACAATTTAATTTATTTTTAACCTTGTATTTTGTTGTGGTCTTATTTGTGTTTTAATTTGCCTGTGCCCCGCCTCGAGTCCCTTTGGGGAGAGAGAGCGGGATATAAAATTAAATTATTATTATTATTATTATTATTATTATTATTATTAGTCCAAATGACAAGAACGATTTTTCACATATCAGTTGGACATGCTGCTGGGGGGGAGTCACCAAAGAAGGGTAGTCAATAGAAACTACCAGTATTGGATCCATGATTCTACTAAGGACAAGAAAGATACTGACACAGCCCTTAGAGCGATGGGAGAGCCACATAAAAGGGGCAATCCACCCATCAGAGGTTGTGTTGAATGTAGGCTGGAGATGACATCTGGCCATCAACATAGTCAAAGTAAGCAAAGGGATTTCTTAGGCTGTCATCTTTTCCAGCCACTTTAAACATGAGAGATAAGCAGTTTAAGGGTAGAAATATCTCCTCTTTATATGCTGAACAGCTTTAAAAGCTAGAAAAGAATGACGGAAACGGGGGAAAAACAGTTCTTAAAGGCTTAATTTCCTTCCCTTCCCTTGCAATTATTATTGGGCTTCTATTCCTCACTAATGAATGATTACCACTCAAGATTACTTTTCGTTTTCTAGAGATAGACTGAAGGGGGAAGTTTGAGATGGAAAAAGACTTAATTCTCCTTGGGAAGACAGAGGATAGACTGGAGTGATTAGATTAATGGCAGCCTATTATAAATATCCACCCTCTTGATGAGAAGAGGGTGCTAATTGTTGTCAGTACACAAAAAAGTGAAATTTGATGTCATTTAAATGGCTGTTGTAGGACGTTAGCACCCACCCCTCCTAGGAAAATGAGATATTTTAGGAAATATTAAAAGGGCAGAATATGTATCCTAAAAAGGGAGGCAGAAACTCAGCCCCCCTCACCTTTGTCAATGGACCATTAAGACCTGAGCGAGTCTATTCTATATAACAAAGATCTACTTCCTTCAGGCAGAGCCATAATAGGAACCCCAAAGCCCTTTCATTACATCATCATCCAGCAAAGGCAGGACAGCCTACATAGTTGCCTCTGCAAGGCCCCACGGGAGTCTGCCAACCAATCAGAATACAAGCTCAAATTCAAAAGCCCAAAGAGGGCATAAAACCAGGGCACTCTCAGCATCTCTGCCCTTTGTTCCTCCAGGACTTCAAACCATGTGGTCCTGTCCATCATCAATAGACCTTCTTTCCAAGCAATTTCCATGAATCCAGTGTCTTTTTCCCCACTTGGAACTGAACCCAGAAGGACATTTCTTCCAACACTGTAATACAGTTAATATAATATTAAAATCTCTCCCATGATCTTCTAAGAGGAGGGGGGGGGGAAAGTCTCTGAAGTTGCACTTTGCTTTTCAAGGGAAACTACCCTCCCCTCTCTTTGTTGTATGGCAGCTGTTTATATTTCCCTGCAGCGCCTGCTTACATAACAAAACCTGCATTGTTAATTGCAGCAGTGTGACTGAGGGGCCATAGAAATGGAGCCACGGATGGGGAGCCTCAAGCTCTAGTAAACACAGCTATTATAAAGAATGCTGTGCCAAACAATAATTCTACTACAGCAGCTCCTATTGGAGGGGAGGGATTGATCTCTAAGCTGAACGACTGCAAAAAGAGAAACGTACAAATCCTATTTGGAATTCAAGAAGAAGGGAAGGAGGGAATGTAGCCGATGTTCTTACTTTAAAGCAGAGGTTCCCAAAGTTGGCAACTTTAAGCTTGTGGACTTCAACTCCCAGAATTCTCCAGCCAGTGAATTATTTCACTTTATTTATTTTTATTTTATTAAATTTATAAACCGCTCCATTCTCCCCGCAGGGACTCGGGGCGGTGCACAGGAAATTCAAATAGAAAAAAGTAAAAACATAGTGATTAATAAATACTAAAAGCAAATTAAATCCCAATAATCCTGTGCTAAAATCCTAAAACCATTAAATATCCTAAAAGTCATTTCCCCTTAAAATCCAAATTTAAAACAGTTTAGTCTTCAGTCAAATTTGATGGTAAGGATTAGGCCAGGCCGGTGAGATGAAAAAAGTGCATTTTCAAGCTTTGGCGGAAGGAGTGGAGGTCTGTGATCGTTCTGAGTTCGGGGGATAGGTCGTTCCAGAGGGTTGGGCCCGCCACAGAGAAGGCCCTTCCCCTGGGCGTCACACACTGGCACTGCCTAGTGGACGGCACCCGGAGAAGCCCCTCTCTGTGGGAGTGTATCGGCCGAAGGGATGTGTGGGGTAGGATACGATCCCGCAGATAACTAGGTCCCGTGCCATGGAGCGCTTTGAAGATGGTAATCAACACCTTGAAGGGCACCCGAAAGGCCACAGGTAGCCAGTGCAGCTCGCGCAGGAGCGGTGTTACATGGGAATGCCTTGGGGCTCCCAAAATTCCCCGCGTGGCCGCATTCTGAACTAGCTGTAGTCTTTGGGTCCACCTCAAGGGGAGTCCCATGTAGAGAGCATTTGCAAACTTTGCAAAGGTCAGGTACCAAACCAGGCGATCTGGTCTTATCATGACTGTAAAAGAAACAGAAAAGAAAGAAGATAGAGGTAATGAGCCTTCCTGCTGCTCCAATTACATGCAGGGACTTTTTCAAAATAAAAAAGAGACACCCACTGGAGAGAGGAAAAAGACTTTGTTTTTCTTTCTTTACTTAAAAAAAATAAGACCGTCACAACATTTGAAGCAGCAGGAGAGTTCACTGTCTTCGTATTTTTTTATTGCTTCTAAGGGTCATTTGACTGCTTAATGGTCAGGTGAAGGCACAACACGGCAAGATTGTGGACAGGTGGTGGGTTCTTGATCCTGTTCCAACCAGTACAATTGAAATGGGCCCAAGGTCATCCACATGGACATGCGCAGCACATGCGCATGCATCTTAGCGCCTCTACGAGTCTCCGTGATGCTCCAGCTGCTCAGCAGAGCATCGGGCAGGTGCTGTATGTGCTGTGCACATGCACGGAAGCCTCGAAGACTTAAAAGACCAGTAAGGAGCTCGGATGGGTGGGTCGGCCCTCCAGAACACCGTATGGGAACGGTATCCTTACCTTCCCATCAAAGGTGCTTCGTATTTTTCTACTTGCATTTTTAAGTGCTTTTGAACTGCTAGATTGGCAGAAGTTAGGACAGTGATGGCGAACCTATGGCACGTGTGCCAGAGGTGGCACTCAGAGCCCTCTCTGTGGGCACGCGTGCTGTTGCCCCAGCCCTGCTCTATCGCATTTCTCCCGCAGGAGGGAGAGAGAGAGGGAGGAGAAGAGAGAGAGAAAGAGAGAGGGAGGGAGGGAAAGAGAGAGAGAGGGAGAGAAAGAGGAAGAAAGAGAGAGGGAGAGAAATAGAGACAGAGAGAAAGAGGGAGGGAGAGAAAGAGAAAGGGAGGTGGAGAAAGGGAAAAAGAAAGGGAAAGAGAAATGATATTATGAAATTTTTTCTTTTTTATTGTTGCTAAACATAATATTTCAAAAGCAGGGGGGAAAATGAAGGGGCATAAAAGTTCATTTATCATGTTTTTCTTAGAACAATTAGCTGACCTCTGCCTTGTTTATCATTATTTTAGGTAGCAAAACCTCATTATTCAGTTAAATTGCCATGTTGGCACTTTGCAATATGTAAGTGGGTGTTGGGTTGCAGATTGGGCACTCAGTCTCTAAAAGATTCGCCATCACTGAGCTAGGACGAGTAACGGGAGCTCACTCTGTTACGTGGCGCTAGGGATTCAAACTGCCAACATTTCTGATCGACAAGCTGAGTGTTTTAGCCACTGAGCCACCACATGCCCTAGCTGTGGGCTATACTATCTTTTATCTGACTGTTTCCTTGGCTGCCACTCTTGACCTAGTCTCTCAAGGACTCTCTCCCACATACCAATCCGACAATTCAGAGGGTAATTAACTCCCAGGTTGCTCTGATTTCAGAGGGAGTCTTCTGAACCTTTATGCTTCCTAGCCTTAGTTCTTGATATCATTTGAGAGTTGCAATTCCTCCTCTTGCATTATTTCTGCAGTTTCCAGGCCACATAGAGATCTCGAATTCTGAAAAAAAACAAAGGCTTTGCAAGTTCAGATCAGAATAAACAGAGCTGAACTTAAGAGACTCTGGTTTCTTCATCTATTTTTAATACCCCAGTTAGGCACTGACATATTTATGAGCCACAGTCCTTAGAGCAGTGTTTCTCAACATTGGCAAATTTAAAATGTCTGGATTTCAACTTCCAGAATTCCCCAGGAAGCATGAATTCTGGGAGTTGAAGTCCAGACATCTTAAAACTGCCGAAGTTAAGAAACACTATCTTAGACTACTGCTTAATTCAACTTGTAGTTCTAAGATCTGAATAGTTTGGTTGGATTTTTTTTAAAAAAATATTATTCAATATGAATACCAATAAACAGCTGGTTTTCTCCAGAAATTCAGTCAGACCAGCAGAGCAATTACACAATGTTTAGCAGAAGATGGAAAGCAAAATTATGCTGCTTTGAGTATGCATAAGGGGTTATTTTTTTGCCACTTAAAATAACTAAGTTGACTATCTGGCATCTAAAATGGTGTTGTGAACTCTTCCCACA
Organism: Rhabdophis nuchalis; assembly: GCA_039707465.1. NCBI lineage: Eukaryota > Metazoa > Chordata > Lepidosauria > Squamata > Natricidae > Rhabdophis > Rhabdophis nuchalis. Next base: position 194,590,498 of record CM077643.1, on the reverse strand, counting down.
TTTGTTACACAGTTTGCTTACTAGCTTTGAAAGAGGCGGAAGAAAAATTGTCCTGCAGGAAACAATAACTCCTACAAATGTTGGGTTCTAGATTAGACACAGTATAATTAATATGATCAAAGGAAGAAATGGTGAATACACAGAGATATTACTACCTAGAGTAAAATAATGTAATTATAGTTACATGAAATCAAATTTATTTTTTTGGCCTAGCATGCCTTCTCTTTGGAAGTGAATATATGTCATGCCCAGATCATTTGGGCTAAGGCTGTTATTAAAAATAAAACTGAAAAAACTCTATCCAATTTAAATGGTATTTGTTTGATCTAAAACAGATTATATGCTGGAAAGCTGCTAGAGCAGATTTTAAAGTCAAGAAGTAATGCTGCTCTGATCCTCTTCATGGAGTGATAATGCTCAGTGGAAGACTTCGCTTTGTCATAAGAAAAAAAATCTGGTTATTTGAAAGCTACTTTTATAATCTTTGATGAGTATTTTTGTTCTTGTCATGAAAGAATACTTGAAATGCTTCTGAAAATAACCCACAATTTTATGGAGTACATTTGGAAAATCTAACAGTAGGTGATGATATGGGAGAAATTCTAGTGGATATTTCAAAAGCCCTGTTGTTGTTGTTGTTAGTTGCACAGTCGTGTCCGACCCATTGCGACCCCATAGACAGCATTCCTCAAGGCCTTCCTGTCCTCTACCATCCTCTGGAGTCCATTTAAATTCATGCCTACTGCTTCGGTGACTCCATCCATCCACCTCATTCTTTGCTGTCCCCTTCTTCTTTTGCCCTCAATCTTTCCCAGCATTCGGCTCTTTTCTAATGAGTCCTTCCTTCTTATTTGGTGGCCAAAGTATTTGAGTTTCCTCTTCAGGTTCAAAAGCCCTACTCAACTCTAAAACATTTTACTTGTGGTTCAGATTCAGTCAACCATCAACAACAAAATACAGAAAATCTGCTGTGGCTTTCTTGTGCCTTTGTTTTTCAAAGTCTTTAAAAAAAAGAATTTATACAAATACATCTCAAGATCCCTCCCCCCACACACACACTTTACAAAAATACAATACCTTAACAGCTATTAGGAGATATCTCCGTTGGGAGACAGCAAAGTTGTGCAGCAGAGTATGCAGCTAGAGAAAGTTGTTAGTGTACACACAATTAGTAGACCACACACTGTTAAGAAAAAATAAAATAGCTTTTACTGGAGTTGTAAAAACTAAAAAACTAAACTACTGCTTAACAAGCAGTGATGTTAAAGTGAGTCAAAAACAAAGTCTTAATAAATATTAAATTGCTTACAATCAGCAAACCACAATCCTCCTTCTTCCTTCTTCAGTAATTCACAGCACACAAACAGTCAGTTATCAAACAGTAAAACAGCAAATCCGGCAGACAGAGAGAGTTATGCGCTTTCCATACCTCCTTTTATAGTGGAGATCATTACTCTCTAATTACAGTCTCTAACCTCCCAACATCCTTAAAGCCACAATGACCATTTATCATCATGGTATTTTATATTGCCTACTCCCCCCTTACACACACACTTTACAAAAATACAATACCTTAAGAGCCATTGAAAATTATTCAACATAATAAATGCAATATAACCATCCCTTGCTTATTACAATAGCATAGCTTGTGGCAAGTTGATGTCTTACTAGTTTCATAGGCAGCTGATTATTTTTTATTGTTTTCTTTCATGTTGTTATCATGATGGCCCTAGTCAGGTCATTGCAGCCAGCATTTTAGCAATATGCTAGTTGACTGCCTTTAACCTGTGTAACTGAGTGATTTTATTCTTTTGACTTTTAATATTTTTATGGTGTACAAAGCTTTAAGTTTGCTTCTGAAGGTGAGCTAGTCTACAACTGGGTATTATTGTGTTTTTTTTTTAAAGAAAAATGTATAAAGTTTATGCTCCTCTTTGCTGACAACAGATTTTATGAGTTTCTCCACCAGTGAAAATAAATATTTTAAATGCCTTAGCAGGCAGCTCCCTGCTGAACTTCGGAACAAGCTCTAGAAGCAAAATTAATGAAGCTTAGCTTGTAGACTACAACTGAAGGGTTGAAAATTTCTAAAGGACAAAGAAAACAACTGACTAAAAATTGCAGTCTGATATGAAAAACTTTAGCTTTCCATTCTCAGATCACTGATTTTGTGAATTCCAAAGGACAATCAGATTAATAAAAACAGATTAAGATGACCAAGAAATAAACTTTGAAATGAATATATATTTCGGCTCATCACCAGAGACCATCTAGACAGAAAGCCATGAGTTCCGTTGTGTGATTTTTTTTAGATATGTGTGTTAGTTTTATGAGCTGATCAATAAATAAATTAGAGAGACCAGGATAGATCTATTTCGAGCTTATTAGCTCTCATCAGCTGGCCATACCCTTTACTGGGACTTGAACCGGGGCTGTATTGCATATCAGGCAGGAGCCTAGCAATTCAGCCAAACCAGCTCTCCCTTATTGCATCAGCTGAGACAGGGGTATTTAGTATAGGTAATTGTTTCACAACACCCTGTTAAGAGGCCCCAATTAAGGGAGGAGACATACTGTTTCCTTTTCTGCCTTTTGGCTCATCTAGACAGAAAGCCATGAGTTCTGTTGTGTTAATTTTTTTAATATGTGTGTTAGTTTTATGAGCTGATCAATAAATAAATCAGAGAGACTAGGATAGATCTATTTCGAGCTTTTTAGCTCTCATCAGCTAGTCATACTACAGGTTCGAATCCCAGTAAGAGTATGACTAGCTGATGAGAGCTAAAAAGCTCGAAATAGATCTATCCTAGTCTCTCTGATTTATTTATTGATCAGCTCATAAAACTAACACACACACACATACACACACATACATACACACACACACACACACACACATATATATATGTATGTTACGTTTTTGAGTTTATCAATAAATAAGTCAGGGAGACTAGGATAGATCTATTTCGAGCTTTTTAGCTCTCATCAGCTAGCCATACCCTTACTGGGATTCGAACCGTGGCTGTATTACATGCCAGGTGAGAGCCTTGCCATTAAGCCAGCTCGGTTCTCTTCTTGTCAGCTGAGACAGGAGGATATATATATATAATTGTTTCCACAACACCCTGTTAGGGCCCCAATTAAGGGAGGAAGCATACTGTTTTCTCTTCTGCCTTTCGGCTCATCACCAGAGACCATCTAGACAGAAAGCCACGAATTCCGTTGTGTAAATTTTTTATATGTGTGTAACGTTTTTGAGCTGATCAATAAATAATTCATGGCTTTCTGTCTAGATGGTCTCGAATCCCAGTAAGGGTATGGCTAGCTGATGAGAGCTAAAAAGCTTGAAACAGATCTATACTAGTCTCCCTGATTTATTTATTGATCAGCTCATAAAACTAACACACATATTTAAAAAAACCACACAACGGAACTCATGACTTTCTATCTAGATGGTCTCTGGTGATGAGCCGAAATTGTTTTTGCAACGTTTTGGCAAGATCTCACTTGCCATCTTCAGGCTTCGGTCCTGAAGATGGCAAGTGAGATCTTGCCGAAACATTGCAAAAACAAACTCATGCTTACACGGGAAAACCCCCGAATACAACAAGACCAGCATACCTACACCCGTGAAAATCTATGAATATATATATATAACTGGAGAGCACCAGTTCAAATCCCTGTAGGGAAGTATGGCCAGCTGACGAGGGCTAAGGAGCCCGAAATGGATCCATCCTGGTCTCTTATTTAATTATTATTAATCATCCCTTAAAGAAATTTAACACATATCTAAAAAGACAGCAGCAATTTAATAGGTCTCTGTCTGGATGGTCTCTAGGTTGAGTCGAAGGACAGAGAAGGATGACAAGTTTGTCTCCTCCCTTAAATAGGCCTAACAGGAAGCTGTAACAATATATCCACTTCATCAATAAAGTCCTGTAGAAAGGATGATGTAATCAGGGAAACTGGTTAGCTCAAGGCATAGAGAAGCCTGCTTCGAATGCTGGAGAGCACCAGTTCAAATCCCTGTAGGGAAGTATGGCCAGCTGACGAGGGCTAAGGAGCCCGAAATGGATCCATCCTGGTCTCTTATTTAATTATTATTAATCATCCCTTAAAGAAATTTAACATATATATATATATATATATATATATATATATATATATATATATATATATATATATATATATATGTGTGTGTGTGTGTGTGTGTGTGTGTGTGTGTGTGTGTGTGTGTGTGTGTGTGTGTGTGTGTGTGTGTGCGTGTGTGTGTGTGCGTGTGTGTTACATCTTTGAGCTGATCAATAAATAAGTCAGGGAGACTAGTATAGATCTATTTCGAGCTTTTTAGCTCTCATCAGCTAGCCACACCCTTACTGGGATTTGAACCGGGGCTGTATTGCATGCTAGGCAGGAGCCTTAGCCATTAGGCTACCAGGTTCTCTTCCTGATCAGCTGAGACATGAGGATAAGTATATACTTGTGTCGCAACACCCTGTTGTCACACACACACACACACACACACGCGCACACACATATACATACATACATACATACATACATACATACATACATACATAATTTATATATATAAGTAATCAAGGACATTCCTGATCCATTTGGGGATGAACTTCATTGCATCATAAAATAAACTTTTAGCACCTGAAACATTGGTTTGCATAACTTCCTTTAAGGCCCACTTAATCCTCATCTATATAAATAAAAATGTAAAATAGTTTGTACGAATCCATTAATCTCAAAAACTACTGGACTGATTTACACCAAACTTTCACACAATGTAGCCAAGGATTTCCAATAATAGAATAGCTACTCATTTTGTGCCTAGCACGCATGTGTCGTGTGCAAGTTACACACAAATAAAAGGTACGCACTGAAATGTGTTTTCAGTTCCCTGTAGCCACGCCCATTAAACTGCTTTTCAACTGTCATACGGAGGCCTCTTAGGGCCAAAAAGGCACTGGGATAGCAAACTCCCAGGTGGCCCATAGAGAGAGAGGGGGGGAGAGAAATACTGCTCAAGACTGTTCTCTGAGGTAAAAACACGGAGGCAGGGAGCTGCTTTAAACCGTTTAATACGAACTGAACCAAACTGTAACAAAGAATTACCCATCTGACAGCAAATACAGTTTAATGAAAAGAAGGACTAGGGAAGACATGATAGCAGCCTTCCAATATCTCAGGGGTTGCCCCAAAGAAGAGGGAGTCAAGTTATTCACCAAAGCACCTGAGGGCAGAACAAGAAGCAATGGGTGGAAACTAATCAAGGAGAGAAGCTACCTAGAACTGAGGGGAAATTTCCTGGCAGTGAGAACTTTTAATCAGTGGAACAGCTTGAAACCAGAAGTTATGGATGCCCCAACACTGGATGTGTTTTTAAGAAGAGACTGGAAAACCATTTGTCTGACACGGTATAGGGTCTCCTGCTTGAGCAGCGGGGTTGGACTAGATGACCTCCAAGGTCCCTTCCAACTCTGTTATTGTATTATTGTATTACAGTAGGTAGGTAGATAGGGGAATAGAGAGACAGGATACAGTTTAATAAAAGAGGGACGGGGAGACAGGATAGCAGCCTTCCAATATCTCAGAGGTTGCCACAAAGAAGAGGGAGTCAAGCTATTCTCCAAAGCACCTGAGGGCAGAACAAGAAGCAATGGGTGGAAACTAATCAAGGAGAGAAGCAACTTAGAACTGAGGAGAAATTTCCTGACAGTTAGAACAATTAATCAGTGGAACAGCTTGCCTCTAGAAGTTGTGAATGCCCCAACACTGGAAGTCTTCAAGAAGATGTTGGATAGCCATTTGTCTGAAATGGTATAGGGCAGTGATGGCTAACCTTTTTTGGCTCGCGTGCCAAAAGCAGGGGGAGTGCAGGGGTGGTGTGCACAGGTGTGCCACATCCATAATGCTATGTGCACAACCCCCTGCATTTGGCATGCTTTTTACGTCATCCCCAGGCTCCAGAGGGTTTATAGGAGCCTGGGGAGGGTGAAAAGAGCCTTCCCCCACCTCCAGAGGGCAAAAAACAGCCTCAAAAGAAGGCCTAAATCAGCTGGCCAGGGCACACATACACACTGAAGCTGACAGGGCAATGCCTCGCGTGGCCTAAGAAATGGTTCCGTATGCCACCTCTGGCACCTGTGCCATAGGTTCGCCATCATGGGTATAGGGCTTCCTGCCTAGGCAGGGAGTTGGACTAGATGACCCCCAAGGGATAGATAGAGAGGGAGAAATAAGGTAGGTAGGTAGGTAGGTAGGTAGGTAGGTAGGTAGGTGGGTGGGTGGGTGGGTGGAAAGAAAGAAAGAAAGAAAGAAAGAAAGAAAGAAGGTAGGTAGGTAGAGGGAGAAAGGAAGAAATATAGTAGGTAGGTAGGTAGGTAGGTACATAGGTAGGGGAATGGATAGATAAATAGGGAGAAATACAGTAGATAGGTAGGTAGAGGGATAGACAGAGAGGGAGAAATACAGTAGGTAGGCAGGTAGGTGGATAGGGGGATAGATAGAGAGGGAGAAATACAGTAGGTAGGTAGGTAGGTAGGTGGAGGGAGAAAGCAAGAAATACAATAGGTAGGTAAGTGGAGGGATTGACAGAGAGGGAGAAATACCGTAGGTAGGTGTATAGATAGATAGCAAGAAATACGGTAGGTAGGTAGGTAGAGGGATAGAGGGGGGGGAAATACAGTAGGTAGGTAGGTAGATCGAGGGAAAAAGAAAGAAATACACTAGGTAGGTAGGTAGAGGGATAGACAGAGAGGGAGAAATACAGTAGGTAGGTAGGTAGAGGGATAGACAGAGAGGGAGAAATATAGTAGGTAGGCAGGTAGGTAGATAGGGGGATAGATAGAGAGGGAGAAATATAGTAGGTAGGTAGGTAGGTAGGTAGGTAGGTAGGTAGGTAGAGGGAGAAAGCAAGAAATACAATAGGTAGATAAGTAGAGGGATAGACAGAGAGGGAGAAATACCGTAGGTAGGTAGGTAGGTAGGTAGAGGAATAGAGAAAGAGGGAGAAATACAGTAGGTAGGTAGGTAGGTAGAGGGAGAAAGAAAGAAATACAGTAGGTAGGTTGGTAGAGGGATAGAGAGAGAGAGAGAGAGAGAGAGAGAGAGAAATACAGTAGGTAGGTAGGTTGGGGCTTATATGGTGGTTGGGTGTATGTGTGCAGGTGTAAATCTACACATAGATTGGTTGGCCATTTAACCAGACTGGGCCACAGCAACGCGTGGCCGGGTACAGCAAGTTGTTGAATAAATTTGCATTGACATACATATCAATATTGCCAGAATTTAGAGAGTTTTTCCCAGTTTTGCCTGGTTGCAGAAGCTATTCATCCCAGAACTATCTGGAAAACATGGTTCAGGAAAGATTAATCTGGGATGCGGTGGATCAGTGGCTAAGACGCTGAGCTTGTCAATCAGTAAGGTTGTCAATTTGGTGGATTGAATCGCTAGCGCCATATAATGGAGTGAGCTCTCATTACTTGTCTCAACTTCTGCCAACATAGCAGTTCGAAAGCATGTAAAAAATGCAAGTAGAAAAATAGGGACCACCTTGGTGGGAAGGTAACAGCATTCCGTGTGCCTTCAGCATTTAGTCATGCTGGCCACATGACCATGGAGACGTCTTCGGACAGCACTGGCTCTTCAGCTTTGAAACAGAGATCAGCACTGCCCCCTGGATTCGGCAACGACTAGCACATATGTGCGAGGGGAACCTTTACCTTTTAATCTAGGTTTAGGAGCTGAAGAATACCTGAAAGCTCTGAGTTGCTTATACAATTTTATATGTATACTTGATTGATTAAATCAGTTACCTTGTCCCACCCATACATTTTGTAATTCTTGCAGACTCACTTAAATCAATGCTTCTAGAAATTCCAGTAAAGCAAGCAATACAAAAACCACTCCTGTATCTAATCCACATTTTTGTTTGACTGACAGAAAAGTACAATATTATTTCAAGTATCTCTCAAAGCTTGAAGCTAAGCCAAGCAGATGCTATTAACTAGTGAAGAGGGATTGATGACATTATATTTTCAAATTAATTATTATAACCTCAAGAAACATTATTTTATCTTCTATGGCTTTGGATGTGGCTCCATAAGCAAAGTTCTACCAGCTAAGAATATATAGTCAGTATTTGCTTTTTCATTAAAAACGTTCTGTAGCATCTCAAGCTTTCACTGGCCACATTCATACATACACAGACAATCATACCTTAATTTCTTAAATTGAGATTTTCAGGAGCTATAGGCAGATGCTTGAACTTTTCTCTTTGGATGAGTGAATCGGTAGCATCAAGGAACTGTACTTAACCATCGAATCGGAAAATACTGTTTACATTTAATTGGAAAAGCTTGTTTAATAGCTTTTTTAGCATTAAAATGCAGCTAGCTATAATTATAACTCTATATTTGGCTTGTTTAGCTCCGTTAGCTATAGTTTGCTATACTGGACATAAGAGAAAGTTGAGATGAATTCTTACTTCTTGATTCTTTTTCTGGTCAAGAAAATTTAGTTAGTCCTCAACCATTCATTCAATGACCATGTGAAATTATGCCAGTGTTGAAAAAAATGGAATCAAGACTCTAACCCTGGAGTTACGATTGTTGCAGTAGCTCTGAGATAATATGATCAACATTTGGGTGCTTGGCAGTCCACCTTCCCTAATGACTGCAGGGGCATTGCATTTCTCCCCACACTATTTCCCTTCCCCCACATTATATGCCCTGCGCAGTGGCATTAATCATCATTGGTAATGCTAAGATTGGGGCTGGGCTTGAAGTCAAGTCACCTGCCACCAGCCTTAGATCTCAATCGCAATCGGAATAGAGCTGGAAGGGACCTTGGAGGTCTTCTAGTCCAACCCCCTGCTCAAGCAGGAGAACCTGTACCATTTCAGACAAGTGGCTGTCCAATTAGAAGCCTCCAGTAATGAAGCAGCCACTACTTCTGAAGTCAAGCTGTTCCACTGGTTAATTTTCCTCACTGTTAGAAAGTTTCTCCTTAATTTCAGGCTGCTTTTCTCCTTGATAAGATACAATACAATACAATACAATACAATACAATACAATACAATACAATACAATACAATACAATACAATACAATACAATACAATACAATACAATACAATACAATACAATACAATAGCAGAGTTGGAAGGGACCTTGTAGGTTTTCTAGTCCAACCCCCTGCGTGGGCAGGAACCTTATACCATTTCAGACAAATGGCTATCTAACATCTTTTTAAAGGCTTCCAGGGTTGGGGCATTCACAACTTCTGGAGGCAAACTGTTCCAGAGGTTAATTATTCTAACTGTCAGGAAATTTCTCCTTAGTTCTAAGTTGCTTCTCTCCTTGATTAGTTTCCACCCATTGCTTCTTGTCCTACCCCCAGGTGCCTTGGAGAATAGTTTGGCTCCCTCTTCTTTGTGGCACCCTCTGAGATATCGGAACACTGCTATCATGTCTCCCCTGGTCCTTCTCTTCATCAAACTAGACATACCCAGCTCCTGCAGCCGTTCTTCATATGTTTTAGTCTCCAGTTCCCTAATCATCTTGGTTGCTCTTCTCTGCACTCTTTCCAGAGTCTCCACGTCTTTTCTACATCGTGGCGACCAAAACTGTATGCAGTATTCCAAGTGTGGCCTTACTAAGGCACTATACAGTGCCATTAACACTTCACGTGATCTAGATTCTATCTCTCTGTTTATGCAGCCTAGAACTGTGTTGGCTTTTTTGGCAGCTGCTGCACACTGCTGGCTGATATTCAAATGGTTGTCTACTAGGATTCCTAGATCCTTCTCACAGTTGCTACTATTGAGCAAGGTACCACCTATACTGTACTTGTGCATTTTGTTTTTCTTGCCTATATGTAGGACTCTGCTGCTTTCTCAGAGTGCCACTCAGAATGCCTATATGTAGATCTCTGCTGCTTTCTCAGAGTGCCACTTCTACAGTGAAATGTTGCCTCAAGACCCATACCATGCCCCACCAGGCCAGCTGCATTTTGCAAATCCCCAAATTCTGCCATTACCTTGCACAAAACAGGGTCTGCTGTGTTGCATTTTCCCTTTGCTGTTTTTTCCCCCTCCAGCTGATGACAGGTGTCCCCAGCTTGTGGCTTCTTATCAAGGCTACCTCACACCATCCTTTAAGCCCTATTCTTGAAATCCTTTGGAATCTTCATTGCCCAAATCATGCAATAAGTTCCACTGCCTTTTAGCAAAGATAGTTTTGTGGTAGTTGATCACCACAACTTGAACAGGAAAGTTTTCTTGTCTTGGTGTCCTCCCCTCCTTCCATCTTTAAGTTGCTATGGAAATTGCTACATATATGTCACATCAAAGTAAGAATCTTCATAATTGTGTGGAGAAATGGAGAAATGGTTGTCTAATTTTGGCAGCGAGCCATTGTTTGGAAAGTTTTATTCAGTATTTTAGATTGTGATTTTAAAACCTAATTACTTGTTTATCTTCTATGAAACGATGACAATTTCAAATAGTTAAGTGTTAAGTGTCCTGTAATTACTTAAATTTTAAATACCGTGTTTTGAACAGTATAATGTAGCTGAGTGGATTATTCTTTATTGTTGGATGCATCATTAAAAGAAGAGTTGTCATAAGCGGGGGGAAAAAACCTATGCTCCTTCTGAAAGCTCTAGGCAAAATTAATCTCAATTAAAATTTTTAAATAATATTGTACAGTTACTAGAATTTACCAATATACTGTTTCTGTTCAGATTTTAATGCACCTGTCTTCTTTAATCGTGACTGCATTGTATTATCAGTCTTGAAGTCCCAGGTTGGTTTGCATAACATATTAAATGATGAGATCTGATTTCAATTTGCTGCATTATGTGATTTTAAGCCTTTTGGCTTAATTTATTTTCTGACCTTGATTAATTATGGCCAATTAAATAAATTGTGACTTGTACACTGGCCAGCTCTGTTGGAAGATCCATCAGCATTATTTATTAGTGCTAGATTATTTTGTTGTCTGTATAAGGAAAGGGTAAGAAAAGAGGACCTAAGTAAAAGTTCTGCTTGTATTTTGTGAATCTGATCTATTTAAAATGAACTTTTTCATTTCATTGAATTACTCCCACAAGCTAAATACTACAGTTTTTAAAGGGAAAAGGGAAAAACTGCAAGTACATGGTTAAAAGAATATAGAAAAATAGATAGTAAAGATGATAATAGCAATTATAATAATTAAAAAAAACAATTTAAATAAAATAGTCAACACATCTTGGATAACCAACAAATCTAAACTATCATTTGACTAATATATTATATTGCAATTTTAAAAACTTAAGCACAATGAAGTATTTCATATGCAATTATTAGTCAAAACATTTCACTGCTATGTATGTATGTATGTATGTATGTATGTATGTATGTATGTATGTATGTATGTATGCATGTATGTATGTATATAATATTGTATGGATTACAGGGTTGTATAAAGGTGTTTTTATTGTATGTCAAATCTAAATATAGGCTCCAAATCCCAAACTTTAGATGTGGCACAATTCCATATATAAAATTATAGTCTAAAATGGTTCCAGAAAAGCTTTAATTCTACATCAGATTTATTTTTTTTAATATGCAGTTTTTCTATAGAGAATTCTTTTATAGAAGGGATCAAAGGTCTTTCCAATGAAAAGCAAATATAATCCTTGCAGGTATTAATACATATATAATGCCAGTTCAGCTTATTTCACAATACATGGCTTAGTAAAAGTAATAAAAATATATCAGAATGGAATGCTTTTACCATAAAAAAATTCTTGCATTTACTCTGGAAAAGTTCCCAATATTTTTGGGTTTTGCAATATTACCACTGCCTATGGAAGAAGGGGCAATCTCTTCATTGCATTACATTACCAGCATTCCAGGGAAAAAGAGATCCTAATTTTAGCAATCTTGAACTGAATTAATGTACCAACAGCAAAACATCTTGGATCAACTATCTTTAAGTATAATATTTGAAGTAAATTCTTTGGTTCCATTGGATTTCTCACTATTTCATCTCTGTAACTTTATTCAAACTTGCATTCATTTATTTAATGAATCATATTTCATCATATGATCTTTTGAGGTTTATTTCATTAGTTGATTGTAAATTGTGCTTAACAAATATTTAGAATTATGAATTATGAGATTTTAAAATTATTTCAAGATTCATAATATTTTCCCTTGATTGCATTATTCTTTTATTGCTGTGCCATTTATTTGAAGGTTCTGAAACCAATTCAGTATGATAGAGCTGTGTAGGAAAAGACTAAAGAGGTCTTAATTTTGTCTACTTAATAATAAAATCTTGTAATCCGAACACATTCTATGATGAACTATTTTTAATACCTTCTTCATCATAAAAATAGACATTTTAATAACATGATGAGAGGAAAAATATAGACATCATTTTTTCTGTATCCCAAACAATAATATTTGTTGATTCAATAATATTTAATAAAGGTTACAAGTCTCCTGAAAATATGATTATTTTTTCTTTCTATATGGATCCAGATACATTAGTCCAGATCTTCTGGACAGTCTACATCAAGGGTATGAAACTCATGGCTGGATGTGTCATGCGCTGATCACACCCACCTCCGGTTTAGGGAAGGGGATAAAACTCATGGTAGATCTTGTGATGATAATGTGATGCCACGAGTTTGACACGCCTGGTCTATATCTTCCATTGACATGAAATCATAAGGAAGGATGACCCATCCTCAAATTCAAGTTAAACAGTTAGCATGGCAATATATTGAGAGATTTGGAACTGATAGATAAAGTGGCCAAACAAGGAAAGTAATTAATGAAATTTTAAACTACAATGTAAAAACCACAATAATAAAATATCTGTTTGTAATAAAGAGAACTTGCAGATTCCATGTACCTATGTACCTACAGTATTTCATTAATAAAAAATACAAAATCTGCTGAAAGGCTAGTAAATTTAATTAATAGATCCTCAAAATTTATAGCAGAAAAAGGAATAAATGATTTAGAAGGATGTTTTCAAGATTAGTCTTTGTAATGCATTTATTAATCATTATGTTCATACTGAAGATAAACAATTTGCTATGAACGTTTATGGATTGATTTTAAAAAAAATATATGCTGTGAGTCAGTTAATGATGGCTGGAGATTTTAAGTTTCATTATATAATACTGAGTTAATTTTAATTCCTGTTTGCAGAAAGCATATATGTTGGAATTAATGTAACAGCTATATGGCAATTATTTTTTCTCCAGTTTTACTTCAGGTTTCTTCACAGGTTGATATGGTAGTATTTTAGTATTTCAATCTTTAGTTGAACAAACAGAAAAAAAACATAATACTGGTCCAGTTGCAATATGTTTCAATAATGTTTTTTTTTTTTTTCTACAGCAGCAATTAAATGCATCATTTTGTTTCTAGAAAACAGAAGAAATAATATTTGGGGGCATTTTTAAAGTATCAAATTGACAATCTGTGAATATGACAATGATTTCAGATGCACTTAAAGCATATTTATGTTCTTATAATTGCATATGCTTCAGGGATGAAGAATTACAAATATAAATAAAACAAATGGAAAATAAATTTTAACCACTTTTGAATACAATATTTAGCTTGATACTTGAAGCCATGAACTGTCTTCAAGAACATTTCAAGCATAAAATCTGCTGGAGTTGTAAACAACTTGCATTATATGCTTGATGATACATTACATCCTACACACAATAAGGCATTTCATTTCCCCTTCATCTACCAAGATTTAAAGATTATGGTACAATATATGGTAAAATATCAAGCTAGTCAGACGTGGGTTGCAAATCCCACGTCTACCAGTTTGCTTGTGCTCATGCTTGTGCTCAATGCTTCTGTGCATGCACAGAAGCATCCGGGCGGGTGGGCGGAGTCTCCTGCTGCCATTAACGGTTCGCCTGATCTGGGCTGAACCGCGAGCAACCCATCTCTGAAGCTAGTCCTTTAAGTAGAGAAAGCTTCATATTTCCCATGGATTCCAATGTATCTGTGGAAATTTATATAAAATTGCAGTTTTATCTAATGTTTGCATGTTCTTAAATATCTAGAAATAAATATTCTGTGGAAACATTCAAGAAACAGGGAGGATCAGAGGTGATATTCAGCCGGTTTGGACTGATTCAGGCGAACCGGTAGCGGAAATTTTGACTGGTTCACCTAGCTGGCCCTGCCCAGACGCCGCTTGACTTGCCTGCCCGCAGGTGAATGTAGTTCCATCTTTGGAATGTAGTTCTTTCTTTCACCATTAGTGGGTTTCACTTCCCTGGAAGAAGGTCCACGGTCTAGACATCTTCCTGGACCTGTAAAGCCTCAGTAGTCCTCATATCAGATGCCTTGTGCCTGATTGCACCAGTTGAACAGAACGGCCATGGAGGGAAGTTTCCAGCAATCGGAGGAGTAATAAGAGTTGCTAATAGGAACTGGGCTGCCCCCCAGTTGTTATCTCTTGTTTTATTATTTATTTATTTATTAAATTATACATTGTCTGATGCCTAGCAATTCTGGGTGGCTTATAACTGATTTAAGAAATAAGAACAAGATGAGAACAATAAAAACCTATCTTTCAACCATTAAGAAATCTACGAAGAATAAAATTTTGAAATACAGAATAAAGGCTGTTTTCCATTTATTAAATATTAATCTATTGAAAATAGTCTGTTTGCCTCTACATTCAGTTAACATGGGGCTGAAGATACTTACTAAATATCCTTACACTGTCCTGGCAAATAGCTCCATAACAGTAATTTTAATAAAATTATGATTGAGTAAATCCCATCTATTAAGTGTTCTCCTCTTGATCACTTCTCCTGAGCAAGGGAATGTTTTTCCAGATACAAGCTCATTCAGAAGGTGGCTTAAATAAGGATCTTTACTCAACTAGGCTAGTTTTTATATTCATTATCTGCTGGAAAGAAATAATCATCCTTTGCATTAACTGCCGTGTATGGTTCTTTTCGGACACAATTTTTATTCTGCTTTACTGTTTAGCCTTTGTTATATGGGATTGGTTTCATTTGTTGTCATTTATTATGCTAGATGTTTAAAAAGTTGGTGGTTATTGATTTTCTACAATAAGTGCTCCCAAAACCAGGCTGTTTCCAACACCAGCATTGATCAAATATCAATTATTTTTTACCCTGAGCCTACAGAACGCCTTAAATTGCTTCTGGATTTATCTGCTATGTACGAAAGGCTTTGACCCCAATTTTTCTGTGAGGGTCTTTTATCTTGGGCCATCAGACCTATTTTGCTATTTTCAAACTGTGTTGCAAGCTCCCTTCACCCTTTCCAGCACTTGCTTTATTTTCTGGGAAATTCTTATTTTAATGCTTCATGTCCACAAAGGGCCTTAATGAGTCAATTAAATAAATACCACTTTAGAAACATTAACATTCTGATCATCAATATAAATCACAAAATTTGGATCTATTTGGGGGATAAGCTTTTGTTAGAGTAGCTGTGTTGTTCGAAATGCAATATAAATTTTAATTAGGTGAGCTGAGCTGTTAGTGGAAATAGCTATTACCCTCATGTAACTTTTGCCATAGTGTTTTTGAAGTAATTATTTATCATATTTGCCAGTCTTCTTTCATCCTTTAAAATCTTTTATATAGCATTCCTGGAAAAGATTTCCGATAGAGCTGAGTCATATCAGCTCTAGATTTCCTAAAATCTAGAGCCAGATTTTATTTCTGTTTTGGCAAATATTAACCAGCTGTATCAAAACTAGCTTATTTTTTAAGTTTGCAGCATCATTGTTCATAAAGACTTGTCGTTGCTCATTCTTTTTGCCCCCACTTTAAATATAACAGGAATTATCTACCTAGTATTTAGTGTTCTGCTTGTTATGCGATTGCTGATTTGGATAAAATTTCCAACTGCATGAAGTGGAGAACAATTCCAGATTTTTAGTGACAAAAGGAGGCAAAAAAAAATGATTCCCACAGGATTCTCTTAATCAAGAAGTTATCTTCCAATGTTTTGATGTTGTAGAGATCAAGGCAGCTTGAGATAACTTTTTCTGTGGTTTTAAAATATGGTTTTCGGGTTGTTATTTTTAACCACTGCACATGATGATACTGGGCAGATTGAACTGCAAACAGGCCCAGATAATATGAAAAGGTTGACACTGTTTTATAACACTAGATAAAATAGGAAAACAAAGAAAATATAGATACTGTTTATGTTACCAAATTAAATCCGTCTGGGTACATTCTTCTGAAAAATGGTTTCTATACTAAGCTTTGTGTGTGGCAATAACTGCAGCCTTTTAAAGTAAATTGACCATTAAAGCATCATTTTGACTTTTGACAAATTGCATCAAAACATTTTATTCTTTAAGGCAATACAAACTTGACTACTATTGTGTTTTTCTGCCTCACTTAGAAGCAGAGTGAACCTGAGGTCTAAAATGCTTTTAGGTACTGTGCAGTGTAAGGGAAGCCAATAGAGATTGAATGAGGTGAAGTTCTGTTGAAGTCAGGACAAAGTTGCTTACTCTCACTGATAATAACAAATCCAGGCAACTCTTTCTGCTCCTCCAATAGATGTTTTAATTTGTTTTAAAAGCTTCAACTATATTATTGGTTTACTAGCCTTTCCCGACCACGCGTTGCTGTGGCCCAGTCTGGTTAAATGGCCAACCAATCTGTGTGTAGAGCTACACCTGCACACACAAATACGTATACACAACCACCGTATAACCTCCAACCTACCTACTCCCTTTCTCCCTCTCTCCCTCTACCTACCTACTGTATTTCTCCCTCTCTCTATCCACCTACCTACCTACTTACCTACCTACCTACCTACCTACCCACCTACCTACCTACCTACCACATTCCTCCCTCTCTCTATCCCTATAGCTGCCTACCTACCTACCTACTGTATTTCTCCTTGAATCTTATGGACAGAGTATTTTATGTCATCCTTTAGGATATAATACCTGTGGCCCACTGCTCTCTCTGTATCCATCTACTTACCTTTTTTTACAAGTTTTTACATTTCCGTTGCATGTACCTGGCACAAGTGTGTCATCTGCACAATCTATATAGATCATTGGTGCCATATTTGAAACGAACTGTGTGAAAATTTGGAAGTGATCAGTGCAGTACTTTCAGAAATTAGCGGTTTTGAACAAACTCTTGTTACATTTTTATTTACATAGATTGTAAATAGGATTTTTTTTTGTGAGAAATGGTGAACTATATGTTTTATAAGGCCTTCCTTCCTTCTTTCCTTCCTTCCTTCCTTCCTTCCTTCCTTCCTTCCTTCCTTCCTTCCTTCCTTCCTTTTTTCTCATCTTTCTCATCCTCTCATCTTTCCTACTACTTTTTCCTATTGGTATCTATGATTTATCACATTGTATCTTATGATTCATGATTGTAGCTATGATCTATGACCTAACCTTTGTTGTTGTATGTGCATTGAGAGCTCATGTCCTGGAGACAAATTCCTTGGGTGTCCAATCACACTGTTCTGTTCTGTGCTCTGCTCTGCTCCTTCCATCCATTCCAGAACCTCATTTTCTGGTACTTTTTCTTCTTTTTCTTCATTGGTTGCTTTCTCTCCTTTTTCAGGAGCATTATTGAAGATTCGCAACGCAGAAATTTATTGCTATTGTTTTACCTAATAGGACTCTAGGATGGAAATCAGGGACTGAAAAAAAAATCTAATTATTCTTGAGTTCAGGCAAGGTAAGAGAACACTCTGAGAAGAATACCTGGCAAATAATGCAAGATAAACAATGGATTTGGGTTTTCAAAGTAGGAGTGTGATTTCCTAGCTGCCAGTTGCCCAGGTTTGGTGGACCACTCACAGTTTGAGTGTGTATTAAAAAGCAGCCAAGAAAATTATGGTTTTCTGGCTCTTTCCACACAGTCTGGAAATATGGTCCAATTTTGTCCTCATTCCCCCAGGATAATGTAGCAGCAACAGAAACAGCACAGTACAGTGCATGTCAATGAATTCATGGTTGTTGAGATTTGTGCCTCTCCATCCTACCCTGAAATATATGGGTATACACATGAATGGTAAGTGATACAGTTAAATATTGCTATACCTGAAGCAAACTTACAGGTATTTTCACTTATTCAGTGATTCTGCTGGATAATATATTAATATCCAGTGATAGGATTGTTGCTATCAATGCAACCCAATAATTTCCTTACCTTCCTGCTGCATCTCACCCACTGTTTAAATGTGCCTGTTGGCTCTGATTTGGAAAGACTGATCCCACAGTGTGAAAAGACTGTTTCACCCCTGAGCAATAATGTATTGTTTTCTCCCCTCTCTTTAGTTCCTGAGTATTGGTGTGCATATACTATAACAAGTGCAAAATTTTGATATAGGGTACGGTTGAATAGGGAATCAAATGTTAATTAAGATTGCCAGGAGAAATAACAACATCAGATATGCAGATGATACTACTCTAATGGCAGAAAGCGAAGAGGAACTAAAGAGCCTCTTGATGCAGGTAAAGAAGGAGAGTGCAAAAGTTGGCTTGAAACTCAACATTAAGAAAACTAAGATCATGGCATCCGGCCCTCTCAATTCTTGACAAACAAATGGGGAAGAAATGGAGGTAGTGACAGATTTTATTTTCCTGGGTTCCAAGATCACTGCAGAGGGGGGCTGCAGTCAAAAAATTAAAAGATGCTAGCTCCTGGGGAGGAAAGCTATGGCAAATCTACACAGCATACTAAAAAGTAGAGATATCATCCTGCCAACAAAAGTGTGTATAGTTAAGGCTATGGTTTTCCCAGTTGCAATGTATGGCTGTGAAAGGTGGGCCATAAGAAAGGCTGAACGCCAAAGAAGCCTTTGAACTATGGTGCTGGAGAAGACTCCTGGGACTGCAAGGAGATCAAACAGGTCAGTCCTAATTTTTGGCCACCTAAGGAGAAGGAAGGACTCACTGGAGAAGAGCCTAATGCTGGGAAAGATTGAGGGCAAGAGAAGAGCAGTGTGACAGAGAATGAGGTGGCTGGATGGAGTCAACAAAGCAGTAGGCGTGAGCTTAAATGGACCCCAGACCAGAAGATGGTAGAGGACAGGAAGGCCTCGAGGAATGTTGTTCATGGGGGTCGAGATGGGTTGGACACGACTTCACAGCTAACAAAGTAGGGTAAAGTAGGATAGGATAGGATAGGATAAACTAAGTTAAGCTAAGCTTTTATCCTGGTTATTATGCAAATTATGGTTTAATTTCTGATGCTGATGAATTGGCAGTTAGGCAGTCTACACATAATTTGTGCCTGGGATTCAAATGCAAGCTGTAACCAATCTTTAATGCAAGTACAATTTACCTATTTATTCAATTTATGTAGCTACCTATCTCAAATATATGACTTTGGGCTGTTCACTATCAAAAACAACAACATGAAACCAAAACAAAACAACACTCTAAGTACAATTAAAAAAGTCATAAAAACCATACAAAAACACTGCACGTACCATCATTGTTTATATGTTTCCAAATAAGCTGGAGGTAAAAAAAAGAAAAAAAGGTGCCGTCAGCCACTTTGCTGTCTCGTCAACCAAATTTAATAGCTCTTCCCTAAAATGCTCGCTCACCCAGACAAGCGGAGAAGTAAGTAACAATATTGCGGTTTTGATGCAATTGGAACTCTGGTTGTTACTCTCTTGTTACGTGATGATAAGAGAAAACTAGCGAGTCATGAAATATTTACCACAAGATCTAAAAATGAGGCAGTTGGGATATTGCAAGGAAATAACCTCTGGCTTCCCAACATATGTTGGCTCTGAATTGCATATGGACTGCAAATATATGAATTACCATTAACTCACAGGAGGCTGGGAAAGGTTTGGAAATGAGCCAGAATGTGCAAATTGGCCATGGTTGCTGTATATTGAAAAAAAAAAAGTTTCCTTTTACAGACCCTGGACAAAGGTTAGAGGGAAAACATTCTGCAATCTGTGATTCCAATTATGAATGTTTAATACGCTCCCTTTTGAACAACACTTTGCAGGAGAGAAGAGTGACTGGTGTTGCATTACAGAAAAATTAAAGGTAAAGGTAAAGGTTCCCCTTGCACATATGTGCTAGTGGTTCCTGACTCTAGGGGGCAGTGCTCATATCCATTTCAAAGCTGAAGAGTCAGCAGTGACCAAAGACGTCTCCGTGGTCATGTGACTGGCATGACTAACTGCTGAAGGTGCACGGAACGCTGTTACCTTCCCACCAAAGGTGGTTCCTATTTTTCTACTTGCATTTTTACATGCTTTTGAACTGCTAGGTTGGCAGAAGCTGGGACAAGTAACAGGAGCTCACTCCATTATGCAGTGCTAGGAATTTGAACCACTGAACTGCCAACCTTTCTGATTGACAAGCTCAGCGTCTGAACTACCGCATGATGAATATGGGAGCTCATTCTGTTATGTGGCATTAGGGATTCGAACTGCTGACCTTTCGATCGAAAAGCACAGCGTCTTAGCCACTGAGCCATCATGTCCCGTACAGAAGAAGTAGGCAATCTCATATCTTCCAGCTCCCATCTGCTTTTATTAGTTGGCATATTTATTTTATTTATTTATTTTATTAAATTTATACCCCGCCCTTCTCCTTGTTAGGACCCAGGGCGGCGCACAGGGATGTTAAAATACATACAAATATATAAAATATATAAAATTTAAAATACTTATTCTAATAAATAAACCCTGCGCTAAAAACCGAATTAAAATCCCAAGTTTAAAAACTATCTAATAGTCAGTATGGAGGTTAAGCTAGGCCGGCTAGATGAAATAGGTGTGTCTTCAGACACTTGCGGAAGAGGCGGAGGTCGGAGATGGTGCGGAGTTCAGGGGGTAAGTCGTTCCAGAGGGCTGGGCCCGCCACAGAGAAGGCTCTCCCCCTGGGTGTCGCCAGTCGGCATTGTCCAGCCGACGGCACCCTGAGGAGGCCCTCTCTGTGGGAGCATATCGGTCTGAGGGATGTATGGGGCAGGAGGCGGTCTCGCATATAACTAGGCCCCGAGCCATGGAGCGCTTTAAAGATGGTCGTTAAAACCTTGAAGCGCACCCGAAAGACCACAGGAAGCCAGTGCAGCTCGTGCAGGATAGGTGTTATGTGGGAGTGTCTAGGCACTCCCGTAATCACCCGCACGGCTGCGTTCTGGCTTCCCAGCCCCAACCCCCTAGCTGCAGCTTTCGGGTGCACCTCAAGGGAAGCCCCATGTAGAGAGCATTACAGTAGTTGAGTCGAGAGGTGATGAGTGCTTGAGTGACTGTGCGTAAGGCACCCCGGTCCAGTAAGGGGCGCAATTGGCGCATCAGGCGAACCTGATGAAACCCCCCCCTGGCCACGGTTGCCACATGATCTTCCATAGACAGCCAGGAGTCCAGGAGGACACCCAAATAGCGCGCCATCTCCACGGGGGCCGGTGTTTCGCCCCCAATGGCCAGAGTTGGAATAATCTGGCTGAACCGGGGCGCCGGAAGCCACAGCCACTCAGTCTTGGACGGGTTGAGCTTGAGTTTGTTACCACCCATCCAGATCCGTACGGCTTCCAATCACCGGGACATAACCTCGACGGCATTGTTGGGGTGGTCTGGGGTGGATATGTACAACTGAGTATCATCAGCGTACAGATGATATCCCACCCCAAAACCATGGATGATCTCACCCAGCGGCTTCATATATGTGTTGAATAGGAGGGGCGAGAGGACCGACCCCTGAGGAACCCCACATATGAGGGGTCTCAAGGCCGACCTCTGCCCCCCTGTCAACACATATTGCGACCGACCGGAGAGGTAGGACGAGAACCACCGCAAAATGGTGCCTCCCAGCCCCAACCCCCCCAGTTGGTGCAATAGGATACCATGGTCGATGGTATCAAAAGCTGCTGAGAGGTCTAATAGGACTAGGATAGAGGAATATCCTCTATCCCGCGCCCTCCAGAGATCATCAACCAACGCGACCAATGCCGTCTCGGTGCTGTGCCTGGGTCGGAAGCCGGACTGGCGTGGGTCTAGATAATCAACTTCCTCCAAGTGTCGCGGAAACTGTTGAGCCACCACACTCTCAACAACCTTCACTAGAAAGTGGAGGTTGGAGACGGGACGATAGTTCTCTAATAATGCTGGATCCAGGGACGGCTTCTTGAGGAGGGGCCTTACTACCGCCTCTTTCAAGACGGCAGGCAAGGACCCCTCACTCAAAGATGCATTGACAATGCCCTGGAGCCAGCCTCGTGTCGTCTCCCAGGATGCCAGTACAAGCCAGGAGGGACACGGGTCCAATAAACATGTGGTAGCCCTAAGTCTCTTTGACAACTTGTCCATATCCTCGGTGGTAACAAAATCAAACTCCTCCCAAGATGGTGTCACAAGAACAGCCTCGGCCCGCTCGACTGGGCCACTGTCGATGGAGGGTAGCTCGTTCCGAATCCGAGTGATTTTCTCCTGCAGATAAATCCCAAATTCCTCTGCTCTACCCTGTAAAGGGGCTTCCCGCGGCCTCTGTTGAAGGAGGGAGCGGGTCACCCCAAACAGGGCGGCAGGGCGGTTATCTGCAGATGCAATAAGAGTGGCACAATACTCACGTTTGGCCACTCTTATCGCCACTAAGTAAGTCCTAATATGGTCTCTCACTAGTGTTCGGTCGGCTTCGGAGCGAGAAGATCTCCATCTGCTCTCTAGGCGTCTCTTGTGGCGCTTCATCCCCCTAAGCCCCTCGGTAAACCAAGGAGCCCAGGTGGTTCGTCGCCGCAAGAGAGGCCGCAAGGGCGCGACTCGGTCCAAGGCCCCCGTGGCCGCACTTAACCATGCGGCCACTAGGTCCTCAGTCGAGTCGTGGGGCAAGTCCACAGGAATTGGCCCAAGCTCCCTTTGGAACCTTATCGGGTCCATCAGGAGCCTGGGGCGGAACCATATAGGAATGTCCGGTTCCGCCTTCCCGCAGTGAGGTGCGGCGATCGGAAAGTCGAGCCGAAGGAGAGCGTGATCTGTCCATGACAGGGGTGTGATGACTAGATCCCCTATTCCCAGATCACTACTCCACTGTCCCGAGATGAAGATTAGATCCAGGGTGTGTCCGCCCTCGTGGGTAGGGCCTACAACTACTTGGGTCAGGTCCATGGCTGTCATGGAAGCCATGAACTCCCGAGCTAACCCAGAGGTTTCGCCTGCTGACGGCAGGTTAAAGTCCCCCATGACTAAC
Source organism: Rhabdophis nuchalis (assembly GCA_039707465.1). NCBI lineage: Eukaryota > Metazoa > Chordata > Lepidosauria > Squamata > Natricidae > Rhabdophis > Rhabdophis nuchalis. The sequence goes on along the minus strand of CM077643.1, from coordinate 194,567,266 downwards.
AGTCTGGGGGTCTCCACCGCCGCCTTGGCTATCACCTCTAGGAGCTCGGGCAGGGCTGTTGTTGTATAGCGAGGAGCCAGGTATACAACTAACACGCCCAACTGCCTCCCTAGGCCCCACTTCACAAGGAGGGACTCGCACCGGGAGGGATCGTGGTCTCCTTTGGCTCAAGACCTTCCCTAACCTTCCCATATCAATGGAGTATTTGTGCTTATCAAAATAAAGTTAGGATTAAGTGATAATTTCACTATTGTGTATCTGGCATTAGAAAGTACAGAAGAAAGCCAGGGGGTAGATATGGGGTTAGGTGAATGTTATTCTGTATTGCTTTTTAAAAAACTTTTTATTACTGCAATCACAGTAGCCGTTGCGATAAGCACGTCTCAACTCCCAGATACATAATAATAATAATAATAATATTTTTATTTATATACCGCCTCCTCTCCCCAAAGGGACTCGGAGCGGTGCACAGGGAAAATTAAAAATACCAATATAAAATACATAAATAGATAAATAAAATACGAATTAAACCAAATTATCCCTGCGCTAAAATCACCCTATCTTAAAATACACTAAAATCCCCTAACACCCTATTAAAAGACGGAAGACTAACCTAGGCCGGCCAAGCGGAAAAAGTGTGTTTTTAATTTTTGACGGAAGGAGAGGAGGTCCGTAGTTGTTCTGATCTCGGGGGGAAGGTCGTTCCAGAGGGCTGGGCCCGCCATAGAGAAGGCCCTTCCCCTGGGCGTCGCCCACTGGCATAGCCTAGTGGACAGCACCCGGAGAAGTCCCTCTCTGTGGGAGCGAATCGGCCGCAGGGATGTATGAGGCAGGATCCGATCCTGCAGATAACTAGGTCCCATGCCATGGAGCGCTTTAAAGGTGGTGACTAACACCTTGAAGCACACCCGAAAGACGACAGGCAGCCAATGCAGCTCGCACAAGAGCGGTGTTATGTGGGTAAACCTTGAGGTTCCCATTATTGCTTGCGCGGCTGCATTCTGGACCAGCGGAAGTCTTCGGGTGCACCTCAAGGGGAGCTCTATGTAGAGAGAATTGCAGTAGTCCAGTCGGGATGTCACGAGGGCATGAGTGACTGTGCAAAGGGCATCCCGATCTAATAGGGGAGGCAACTGGCGTACCAGGCGAACCTGGTAAAATGTCCTCCTGGCCACGGCCGTCACTTGATCTTCCATGGACAGCCGGGTATCCAGGAGGATGCCCAAGTTGCGTGCCCCATCCACAGGGGTGAGGTGTTTGTCCCCTATGGCCAGTGATGGAGTCAACTGGTTGTACAGGGATGCCGGAAACCACAGCCACTCGGTCTTGGACGGGTTGAGTCTGAGTCTGTTACTTCCCATCCAGGCCCGCACGGCTTCAAGGCACCGGCACATCACCGCTACGGCATCGTTGGGGTGGTTTGGGGTAGATATATACAGCTGCGTGTCGTCAGCGTAGAGGTGGTACTCTACCCCAAAACCACGGATGATCTCGCCCAGCGGCTTCATATATGTGTTGAACAGGAGAGGAGAGAGGACCGACCCCTGAGGCACCCCACATGTGAGGGGTCTCGGGGTCGACCTCTGCTCTCCTGCCAACACAAATTGCGATCGACCGGAGAGGTAGGAGGAGAACCACCGTAATACGGTGCCCCTCACCCCCAACCCCTCCAGCCGATGCAATAGGATACCATGGTCGATGGTATCAAAAGCCGCTGAGAGGTCTAATAGGACCAGGATGGAGGAACAACCCCATCTCTGGCCCTCCAGAGATCATCTACCAATGCGACCAATGCCGTCTTGGTGCTGTGCCCGGGCCGGAAGCCGGACTGGCGCGGGTCCAGATAATCAACTTTCTCCAAGTGACAGGGAAACTGTTGTGCCACCACACTCTCTACAACCTTCGCCAGAAAGTGAAAGTTGGTGACCGGACGGTAGTTAACCAGTAATGCTGGGTCCAGAGAGGGCTTCTTCAGGAGGGGCCTCACCATAGTCTCTTTAAGGGAGGCGGGCAAGAAACCCTCACTCAGAGAAGCGTTGACAACCTCCTGGAGCCAGCCTCGTGTCACCTCCCAGGATGCCAAAGTATCATGAGGATCAAGTATTGGAAAAGCAGGAGCGGCTTCCCTGGTCTTTGTCTCCTTTGGCCACTTCCCTGGGCATTGCTGATTCTCAGGGAAGGAAAAAGAAAAGACAAGGAAAAGAAGAATTAATTATGTCAGGGATTGTGGGGAGGGCTGACCTGAAGGCTTGCAGGGGAGTATGGAGATTTTGAATTGTGTTCAGGTTCACGTATTCATCTGAGTTGCAGAAGAATTAAGAGGCCCTCCCCCCTCCCCCCTTTCCCCTATCTATCTATCTATCTATCTATCTATCTATCTATCTATCTATCTATCTATCTATCTATCTATCTATCTATCTATCTATCTATCTATCTATCTATCTATCTATCTATCTATCTATCTATCTATCTATCTATCTATCTATCTATCTATCTATCTATCTATCTATCTATCTAAAGAAACAGACATGATGATCTCCGGAACTTTAAAATATAAAATATATTTAAAATATATTGCTCACTGAGCTTTCGTTAGCAACTGCTAACATCGTCAGAGTGTAAAAGCCATAACAGGATACTTGCCTTTATACAATGTTAATCAATTTAGCCATTGCATGCGTGATAGGTCCATCCATTCGCCTCCCACCTGGAAAACAACAGGGCTAATCACAGGTGGGAGGCGAAGGGATGGACCTATCACGCACACAATGGCTACATTGATTAACATTGTATAAAGGCAAGTATCCTGTTATGGCTTTTACACTCTGACGAAGTTAGTAGTTGCTAACGAAAGCTTAGTGAGCAATATATTTTAAATATATTTTATATTTTAAAGTTCCGGAGATCATCATGTCTTTTTCTTTTATAACTACACCTGGAACTCACATTTTTAGGACAATTCGCAATATATATATGTGTGTATATATATGTATGTATGTTAGTTTTTATGAGCTGATCAATAAATAAATCAGAGGGACTAGTATAAATCCATTTCGAGCTTTTTAGCTCTCATCAGCTAGCCATACCCTTACTGGAATTCGAACCGGGACTGTATTGCAGATCAGGCAAGGGCCTTTAACCATTCAGCCAGCCAGGCTCTCCCATTGCATCAGCTGAGACAGGGTGTTGTGGAACAATTATATATACATATGTAATTGTTTCACAACATCCTGTTATTAGGCCCCAATTAAGGGAGGAGACATACTGTTTCCTTTCCTGCCTTTCGGCTCATCACCAGAGACCATCTAGACAGCGAGCCAAGAATTACGTTGTGTAATTTTTTTAGATATGTGTGTTAGTTTTATGAGCTGATCAATAAATTAAATTAGAGAGAGACCAGGATAGATCTATTTCGATCTTATTAGCTCTCATCAGCTGGCCATACCCTTTAATGGGATTACAACACAGCTCCGGTTCGAATCCCAGTAAAGGGTATGGCCAGCTGATGAGAGCTAATAAGCTCGAAATAGATCTATCCTGGTCTCTCTCTAATTTAATGATCAGCTCATAAAACTAACACATATACACACACACACATATACACACACACATATATATATACATATACATATACATAATCAGAAGCCGTTTACCACGCATGAGTGAGTCAAATGATAAACCAGTTATTGCTTATTTTGCTTAGCATGAATGAAAATATGCAAAAAATATTGTTGGTGAGTGGATGGAAGCAAAACCATTTAGCAATAAGTCAAATATGAATGATATTGTTTGGTGAAATGGTTCATGTTTATAGTGGCTTATAAACATATGCTTAGATTAAACGGGATCACGCATGTTTTATATATCCATAGAAAACCATCCAAAAATCCCAAGGCTGTCAAAAAATGATCCTGGATGAAGACAAAGGCTTCCTAACATTCTCAAGAAAACATTATAGTCATGGAATCCCTGGAGTTGAGTTCAACTCAAAGTAATATTTTATTATTTGATATCTTTAGTTTTGTAAAAAAGTAAAAAAGTTTTGTAAAAAAAATAAAAGGAGGAGACGTATTTTATTTTTTATACTCATCACTAGCCATTAGTTTACCAATGAATCCACTACTATAATGTAAACAATGTATTATCCACAAAATCTCTGCCATAGTAATACCTCTTGCTGCATTCTTTGATCACTAGAAAATATTACCTTTTCCAAAACAGATCACACATTTCCAACAACTGTTCCTTGACACAGTGCATTAATGCACTATCCCCAAAAGATACTAATAATAAATTAAGATTAAGATTTAAGATTTATTACTAATGTCAGCGTTCCAAATATCATCCAAAATTAAATAAGAGTCCAAGGCAAAATAATCCTCAAAGTTCCAATTTATTAAGAGAGACATGTTGGTAGATCTGTGGATTATTTTTCCTTGGACTCTGATTTAATTTTGGATGATATTTGGAATGCTGACATTAACCCAAATCTCAGCTTCCTGGGTTTTCCCACTCAGTGGAAAGTTCGTGATCTTGCCTCCACACTCACAAGTCCATCACATGGTCCAATCTTCCACTGCCACGCTGGCAGTTCCACCCACCCACTCCCGGTCAGGTGCAGAGGTGCAGAGACAAAGGATGACCTTGATTTCTAGAAAGGATTTTTTTATTTTGACAACCACACATTCTACTCCTTACTATTCCCCCTCCCAATTCCCCACTAATGAAACAGCATGGCAGGCCAAAGATCCTAAAAGGAATATGACTGCAGATCATGTCATATGGAACAGAGGGTCTTCATATTTCTTAGATTTCTAGCAGGGGTGAAATTCAGCAGGTTCTGTCAGATTCTGGAAAACTGGTAGCGGAAATTTTGAATAGTTTAGAGAACCGGCAAATACCACCTCTGGCTGGCCTTAGAGTGGGGTGGGAATGAAGATTTTGCAGTATCCTTCCCCTGCCACGCCTACCAGGCCATGCTCACAGAACTGGTAGTAAAAAAAATTGAATTTCACCATTGATTTCTAGCATTAAAAAACCTTCATATTAAATCCTCTCAAATACATTATTTGTGGAGTGCAATATATCCCGAATACATTTTTTGTTGAATCAACCAACCTTAATTTCAAATCTATAGATATCTTTAAGCATTGTTAAGTACCTGAAGTGATTGCTGTGGCTAATTCTAGTTAGTTTGTGTTTGAAATATCCCACATATGTGCATTTAAATAAATATTGAGATTTTGGTAGAAATATGTTACAGATATTATTTTTGTAATGGATTACATCAAGCAAGAGACTAAAGGTGACTTTGAGGCAGTTAAAGCATCTGATTTGTGATAATCCATTAGAACAGGCTTAACCAGAAAATATCTCCATTGTTTCAAATTGGGAAGAGGAAATTCAATTTGAAGTCAAGAAAAATCCTTTAAACAATTATTATGTAGTGGTTGATTTAAAGTCATGATCTCGGCTTCTGCCAAAGCTGTCAGTAAAATAATCCATCAACAATTTCCAAAATAGATTATTTTCCAAGGAGCTAGATACTCATGATTATCAAAACTGAATTTACATCCCAATATGGTGCAAAGATTTCTTGCTCCTAGAAATTAAAAAAAAATCTGCTATTTGTTGTTCTAATCACCTTCCATTTCCATCTTAATCCTTAAAGCAGGGGTGTCAAATCTGATTACATTGAGAGCTGCATCAGGATTGTGTTTGACCTCAGAGGGTCGGGGTGGGTGGGTATGGCCATTTCTTTTGTTTTTAATTTGTTTTGATAGCCCTCTGCAGGAGAAATAGAACCCAGGAGGTTGTGCATGTGCATACCGTGCCCCATTTCTGGCCATGATGGCCTCCTGCAGCCCTCTGCCAGCAAAAATGGAACGTGGGGAGGGGGCGCCTGGACCCCCTGTGCCATGTTTTCGGCTGCAACAGCCTCCTGCAGCCTTCTCCCAGCAAACACAGAGCTTGGGGGGGTCTGTGTGCAACCCCTCCCCAAATTCCATTTTTGCTGTCAGAGGCACTGCAGGCTTGTCTTTTGCTGTTTCAAGTCCCACAGGCCAGATTTAAGCACCATGCATGCCAAATACGGCCCGTGGCCCTTGAGTTTGACACCCATGCCTTAAAGGGTAAAATTATTGCTATTAACGAGAATAATATTTTTATTTTACTAACAGGTGGGTGATAAAATATTGTCCCAATAATATTTTTTCAGATCAGATAAAACCACCTTCTGCAAATGATACTCTTACTTTAGCTAAGGGAAACCTGGAGAACTACTGTTTTCAATAAATGTCCTAAATCACTTAATAACCCAAAGAAAATATTTATTCAGTATTAATATATGAATACCTATAAGAACATAAATCATTGTTTTAGCATTAACATTAACTTTGCCCTACAGGTTTAATGGGATTTTATTAACATCTATTAACATCCAGTTCAACCTTTTAAAAAAAATTTCCACATATTGATTTAGAGAGAGAGAGAGATGTATGTATGTATGTATGTATGTATGTATGTATGTATGTATGTATGTATGTATGTTTTGGGATAAGTCCCAAATATTTAATATAATCAGTAGAAATCTCAAATCCCATCCCTTTACATAATTGTATTGATGTATTAAGAAGCAAATAAGATTGATGTGAAATTGCTTGGCAGCAGTATCTCTAAGGGACAATAGAGATGAGAGATTTTGCCTTCAGTGGGGTAAATCACACATATTTTGAAAGATACTGCTATTAACGTGCCATTGATATCTATACAAGAGGAAAATTTTATCCCCTTTTTCTTGACTACAAGCAAGTTTATTTTCTTCTGAATGGAATGACTTGTGTAATGACTCTTAAACCTTTGTAATGTGCCTGCATGGCTGTACCATACTTGACGGATGAAGTAATGTCTCTGGCACATTGAAATTGTTTGTTAGTACTACCACTCCAAAGGCCTTGGAGGTTTCCTTTTCAAGTTACAGATCTCAGCCTTTCCAAAAAAAAAAAAAGCTGTTGAACTACATCACAAGGAAATAAAGGCTTCATCTTGTAGGAGGACAGTCGTGTCTTAAGATGACTAAAGGCAGACACTAAAGTACAGATCATATCAAGATATGTACTCTTAATATTAACCTCAATGTAAGCACTTACAAGACAATCAAACCAGTCAGTCCTAGAGGAGATCAATCCTGACTGCTCTTTAGAAGGCCAGATCCTGAAGATAAAATTCAAATATTTTGGCCAACTAATGAGAAGGAAGGACTCACTGGAGAAGAGCCTAATGCTTGGAAAGATTGAGGGCAAAAGAAGAAGGGGACGACAGAGAATCAGGTGGCTGGATGGAGTCACCGAAGCAGTAGGCGTGAGCTTAAATGGACTCCAAAGGATGGTAGAGGACAGGAAGATCTGGAGGAACCATGGGGCCATGATGGGTCAGACACAACTTTGCAACTAACAAGAACATAAGCACTTTAAATCAGGGTGGGCACCCTTTTAATTCTTTTTACAGACATCAAGCTCAGCGGATTGCTGGTAGATGATATGGATACATTCCTTTTTTTGTTTTCAATGGGATGGGAGTGTCATTTTTTGTAAAAAAAAAAATTGTTAGAGAGATTTTAATTTCCAGCTCACTGAACCCAGCACCTTGAATTGCAACCAGAAACCCCCTGCAGGCCAATACAACGGTTGTACGGTCGTACAACAGTAGTGTGATGTGCACATACATTGTATATCCCCAACTCCTTGTGCTGCTGGATTCTACACCATCTCCAGCTTCCAAACACATCATGAACCCATTGCAATATAGGCGAACCTTGTTTAGCAATTTCCTGTTTTAGCAAACATTCACAGCTACAACAATGATGAAAAAAGTAACTTTATGGCCAATCCTTGCAATGGCAACCTTCATAAATCAGTGAAGCAAAGGAAAGTTGAAGTACTATCGTAAGCACAGTTACAGTTTCTCTTAGTGACCACTTCACCTAGTGACCACATTGCAAGTCACAATTGTGGTCAGTAAATAAGGATTATGCCAGAGTTTGCACAGTGTGACTATATTTTGAGACAACCCAGGGGCAAAATACAGTACACAGAGGTTTTGTCTTTCAAACAGTGGTCTATCTACTATCTACTATCTATCTATCTATCTATCTATCTATCTATCTATCTATCTATCTATCTATCTATCTATCTATCTATCTATCTATCTATCTATCTATCTATCTATCTATCTGAGCAAGAAGGAGGGGGGCTATTTTCTGGAAAGAAGCTCAACTTCAGGCAGCTTGCAAATGCACCTGCAGTCAAACGCCGCCACCTTCCTGGCCCCTTTCTCGTGACTCCCACTTGGGGGTGGGAAGAAGAGGCAAGGCAGCTTTTTAGAGTTATCCTCACCCAGCAGCAGCTGAGAGAGCCCTCCCGTCTAGCCACCTCTCCTGCAATGGAACGGAAAGCTGCCTGAAGTTCAGCTGGCCGTCTGGCGATGCAGGTCCAGAGAAAAGCAAGAAGGAGGGGGGGCTGCTTTCTGGAAAGAGGGGAGAGGGGACAACAGCCATCACCACCTCGAGTCCCTTTGGGGAGAGGGGACGGTTTAGAAATTTGAAATAATAATAATAATAATAATAATAATAATAATAATAATAATAATAATAATAATAATTCCTTCACTGCTTCCCACCCGCTGCTCCTTCCCCTAGCCATGCTGGACTTGATTGCCCCCACCACACTTCCTTACGCTGTTTGTTTTCATTTAGCTGCCACTCGAACTCTTCAAAGTCCAACACGGCTAGGGAAAGGAGCAGCGGGAGGGACAGCCGACCACCCATGCCTTGCTCTCTTGAGTGCCCGAGCTGGCCAGTCACTCTTGGCTTTCCCCCTGCCGCTACAGCTGCCCTTTGGGGCAGCAGAGCTGCGCAGGAGGAACACTGGAGAGAGAAAAGGAAGGATTAGGAATACTTGTGTGCATGGTCACCACCTCTTCTCTACCATCACCCTCCCTCTGCCTAATTTGGAGTGAAGTTGTTTGAGTGTGGGTGGGAGTAGCGAGGCTACTATAATAACTGCAGGCAGAAGGGCTGCTCAGGCGCACGGGGTGGAAGGGAGGGAGGCAGATGCGATGGCCGGCTCCTCCTCCTGCCAGCCTCACGGGGCATGGGGTAGCTGTGCCACCCCACCCCCCTGAATGCGTGCTCTCCTCCCTCCCCCCACACATGCACCTGCAACTTCCTCTACTCACCGCACATTCACATGTATCTCCTGCCGACACCAGAGAACCCAAAATCAGCTAGCTGGCGGGAGGCACGTGGGCATGCGCAGTGGATCTGATCTGGGCAACTGCTCGCGTGCCAACAAAAAGGGCTCCGTGTGCCACCTGTGGCATGCGTGCCATAGGTTCGCCATCACAGCCCTAACAGATTGGTCCAACTGGGAAGTGACTAAGTCATTAATAAATGTGAGTAGAACTTCCTGATCCAGGGATGGGGGGGAGCAATTGGCACAGAAAACGGATTTGTGCAAATAGCCTCTTGTTCGTGGTTGCCACTCCCAATAGGTGGACTCATAAAGACCTAGTAAACCTCAGTAGCTCGTTGATGAAGAAGTGTAGTAATTACTCAAATGAGAAGAAAACAAAAAAGAAAAGCTGGTTGATAGGAAACACCCAGAAAGGATGGACAAAGATGATGGTGATTAGGGCTAGGGATTGATTTAACACATCCACCAAGGGAATAATTTATTTTGATAAGGAAGCTCCCTCAGTACTATCTTGTTTTATGAGAATGCTCCTGAATTTCCAAATGTACACATCCCTGCAGTTGAGGTAATTCATTTGTCCAACTAGGTTATGATTCCTGTTAGAAGAACATGATGTCTCAGTGGTTAAATTCATTTTTTTACTACCAGTTCTGTGGGCGTGGCTTGGTGGGCGTGGCAGCAGAAGGATACTGCAAAATCCACATTTATTTATTTATTTATTTATTTGGATTTATTGACCGCCCCCTCTCTCTGAAGGGACTCGAGGCGGTGTACAAGAATTTAAGAGCATATACATAAAACAATTATAAATAATTAAAACTAAATTAAAGTTTTACCCTGTGTTAAAATATCTCATTTAAATTTATAGCTTAAAAACCCGATTAGGTAATATTTACTACAACTAGGTTGGTACGGTAGATTAGGTTAGGCCAGGCTGGCCTGCTGGAAAAGATGGGTCTTTAATTGTTGACAGAAAAAGCGGAGGTCTGTGGTAGATCTACGCTCGGGGGGTAGGTCATTCCAGAGGGTTGGGCCCGCCACAGAGAAGGACCTTCCCTTGGGAGCTGCCTGTTGGCATTGCCAGGTGGACGGCACCTCCACTCCTCTCCTCTCCACTCCTGGGGGGAAGGATATTGTAAAATCTCCATTCCTTCCCCACTCTGGGGCCAGCCAGAGCTGGTATTTGCCGGTTCTCCAAACTACTCTCCAGAAGAACCTGCTGAATGTCACCCTCGTGATGCCCCTTATCCCTATAGCTCAGTGGGTTCTTTGGTATGAGGGCTGCATATTTATTTACCCACTGCACAGAATTCTTCAATTTTTTAAAATGTAGAAGTCTATCCTGTGTATTAAGCTTAGATGTAGTATGGCTTGAACATTAAAGGAGGAGAGGTTTTTTTTGTTTTTTTTTGTCCTGTCTTGCCTGTGGGGAGAACTATGAATTTTATGAAGGTGAAAACAGGAAATCCTATGCTTTCCTTTTACTAACTGTGGGACAATATTTGAATTTCAGTAGTCTGTATGTGCCAAAAAAAAGGTACATATGTTGTTTTTACAGTACCCATTGCTATAAAACCAGATTGCAGCGCAATAAAACCAGATTAAATTACAAGTAAATTTCCTGTGCAATGCCAAGTCATCTTGGTTGATTCTACTTCTTAGGAAGCATAGAGCCTATATTTCAAAGTTTATGCTACCACATCTGAGCTGACTGATTATTGGATAAGACACAAGGTAGCTAAGAAACATTATTTTAGCGTTAGCTGAGCTATAAAATACCTGATTTCTCCCAGGTGTTTCAGTGAATACAATGTATTGGAGAAGAGACCCTAGCTCCATTAAGCTTGTTTTACAGCTCTCTTTTTGGTAGAGCAGCTGAAAGGAAGGCACATATACAACGTAAATTGGGTGTAAAAGTCTACAGCTTTATTAAACGAAAAAGACAGAACTAGGAAACTAGCTATGTAAGCTTTGTATGGTAAATGCTAGACTAGGCATCAAATGAACATGTATCTATTTAAAAATAAAGTCTTCAGTCTAAGAGTACCCAATTGCTACATATATAAAGGTAAAGGTAAAGGTTCCCCTCGCACATATGTACTAGTTGTTCCCAACTCTAGGGGGCAGTGCTCATGTCCGTTTGAAAGCTAAAGAGCCAGTGCTGTCCAAAGAGGTCTCCATGGTTACGTGGCCAGCATGATTAAATGCCAAAGGTTCATGGAACACCCATCAAAGGTGGCTCCTATTTTTCTACTTGCATTTTTAAACGCTTTTGAACTGCTAAGTTGGCAGAAATTGGGACAAATAACAGGAGCTCACTCCATTAGGCGGCATTAGGGATTTGAACCACCAAACTGCCAACCTTTCTGATTGACAAGCTGACCATCTTAGTCACTGAGTCACCATGCCCCTTGCTACATATATGGTGTATATGCCAAAAGTGTAGGAATGTCCAGAAAACACCTATTTAAATCTCACTTCTGTCACATGTGATATTTTCCTTTTGGAGTGGGGAGGGCTATGCAAATTGTTTGTGCCAATTGTAATGCAGTAAAGGGTTAATAGTGTCCAACCTTACAGAGTTATTCAACCTGTCAAATTGCTGAGGGTGACTGGCATCCATTTTTCTACTGCAGATAAGGAAGGGGACTACAAAATAGAATTTTAAATGCTCGCACATCTGCGTAGTTGAAGATACACAGCTCTGTCGTATAATATTAACCTTTTATTAGCAATTTTTACAAGCTGCTAATAAAAACTCTCCCATCTTTTAATTAGATATTTTAACATGGCTTATTGTATTAATATTTATAAACCCATTAAAAATTCTCTCATAAGAAGCATTAAGGAAAAAAACCCTTTAGAATTGTTTTATTTATCTATGTTCAGGGGCCATTTAGGATTAATGGATTAATTTACCCATTTCAAACAAACATGGTATCCAGTTTTTTTGTTTTACCGGTAGAGAGTTTTTTAAAAGGAGGAAGTTATACAAATTAAAACTCATGTATACAAAAGTTAAATTCTTTGTTAGTCATTGCTAATTCTTTTAAACTGTTTTCTCATTAAATTTGAATGCTTCATTCATCAGTTATATTTAGATCCATCACAAACAATATTCTTGGTTTAAAAACATCTATAAAAATGCCCATGGTATAGATATAAAAGAAGCAACAAAATGAATACATGCAAGACAACCAATTAATAACCAGTGTCATTAACTCATACTCTCTAATACAGTATAACTTGACTTTCTAACAGCTATTAAATATAGTATCTGGAGCTGACTGAATTTCTGGAGTTGAAGCATCTTCAAGCCTCCACCTTTCTCATCTCATGAAAGTGGGGAACTATCAGAAAGTTCTCCTGGGATACAGGAGTCAGATGGCTCAAAATGGAAGAAGATGGACTGGCAAATATTCTGCATCCAAGTCATGTAGAGCTTTGAAGGTTAAAACGAGCACTGAATTGCACTCAGGTAAATAGAGAATTAATGCAGGGCTCAGAGCACAGGCTACCAACAACAGGATCATTCTGTTGACCAGTCTGGACTAGATTCTGAAAGAGAATTAATGCAGAGCCAGAGCATAAGCCACCATCAACATGACCATTCTGTAGACCATTCCCACGCGGTGGTCCAAATAGTGATAAGGGCATTACTTATAGACACAATGCTCTCAGCTGCTGATCCAGTAGCATCCATGAATCATGAACCTGCTCAACCTCTTGATGATATTGTCCTAATTACCCTCAAATCTCTCTCTGTAAAAGCGAAATGCCACTCACTCATCACAAAATTTCCAGAACCGTGAAGCCTACAAACGTGAAATTTGGCATGCATGTTTCTCTTGGCTTCTAGGTGCTCGCTAAGAAAGGATTTTTCAAAATGACCATCAGATCATTAGTATTTCTTACACAGTAATTAACATGCTTTGATGCTAAGGAGTTCTACTACCCCTCCCCACCTGAAAAGAATTCTGTTCCAACTGTCAGTTGCCTCACATTCTGTTACCTCAGTTCAGACTGGCAGACATTCCACTCCTTCACCCAAGAACGGTCTGGGACTCCTTGCAGTACTAAACGTCACCAAAATGTCTACGCATTTTCCACCTATTGAACTGCTACCAGACTCAAGGCGGTGAGAACAATATTCCCTTACGTGTTTCAATCACCAACCAGCACTGAGCCAATGGATTGAACCGGAGTGAACTGGATTTCTCCTGCATTGCCCGATCACATAGTTTCAGCGTGAAGCACAGGTATCCAGCTAGTAGTTTCATAAATGTTAAGATGCAGGAAGAAAAAGAATGAACCTTGCAACAGTTCACAAGTGAGTGCTCTTGAACCAATTTCTCTCCCTCTCACACACCATTACTGATTTCAACTGCCTATTGAGGAAAAAGTGGAACCATTGCAAAGTAAATCCTCCTTTCTTTGCAGGGGTATTATGTTCGCATTATTGCTATTGAAATAATGTATCAGAAACAAGGAAAATAAAGTTATTCAGATAGCAGAGCCGGCCAGCTCAACAGTTGATGAGCTCAGACATTTGTTGTAGCACTCCAACTCTTGCCTTTGGGGGTGAAACACTGGCCCCCGTGGAGAGGGCACGCAATTTGGGTGTCCTCCTGGACTCCCGGCTGTCCATGGAGGACCATGTGGCAGCCGTGGCCAGGGGGACGTTTCATCAGGTACACCTGATGCGCAAATTGTGCCCCTTACTGGACCGGGCTGCCCTCCGCACAGTCACTCAAGCTCTCGTGACATCCCGACTCAACTACTGTAATGCTCTCTACATGGGGCTTCCCTTGAGGTGCACTCGAAAGCTACAGTTAGTCCAGTATGCAGCCGCGCGGGTGATTACGGGAGCCTCTAGATGCTCCCATATAACACCGATCCTGCGCGAGCTGCACTGGCTTCCTGTGGCCTTTCGGGTGTGCTTCAAGGTTTTGACGACCATCTTTAAAGCGCTCCATGGCTCGGGGCCTAGTTATATGCGAGACCGTCTCCTGCTCCATACATCCCTTCGGCCGATCCGCTCTCACAGAGAGGGCCTTCTCAGGGTGCCGTCGGCCGGGCAATGCCGACTGGCGACACCCAGGGGAAGAGCCTTCTCTGTGGTGGGCCCTGCCCTTTGGAACGACCTACCCCCTGAATTGCGTACCATCTCGGACCTCCGCCTCTTCCGCCAGTGTCTAAAGACACATCTCTTTCAGCAAGCCGGCCTAGCCTAACCTCCCGTGGGGACTATTTTTAGATAGTTTTTAAATTGGGGATTTTAATTTGGTTTTTAGCATAAGATTGTAATTTAATATGTTTTTAAATTTTGTATTTATCGTTTTGTATGTTTTTTAAATTCCTGTGCGCCGCCCTGGGTCCTTCGTGGAGAAGGGCGGGATATAAATATGATTAAAATAAAATAAAAATCTTTCCATGGACCTGAAGAAGTGGAATTAATTTCGCATATTTTCAGTTTATAGAAGTTTGTGGATGAATTTGATTAAATTATCCTTTGGAAACCTGCATAGGGTTAAAGCCTGATTAAAGCTGTGTTCCTTATGTGCCTCAAACCACCAGAGTTTGTGCAATTTTTTATATATTGGATTTAGAATTGGATAAATTTGAATAGATTCTGCAGTTCTCTTTTCAATGGGAGAAGACGTTTGATATTTTTCTCTTCCAGAACATCCCTAGTGAGAAGAATGCTAGCTGGAATGAAATCATTCTTCCCCAGGGGTAGGGGAAAATTAATCCAACTTTGAAAATGTAGAGTAAATGCAACATGGATACTTTATTGTACTTTTTTTCAGAGAAAAAATGCCCAGGATTCTGCTGCTCTTCCTTTGTGGCATTTCCTAAACTGGCTAAGTAACATTATAGCCGTGATGGCGAACCTTTGGCATGGGTGCCACAGGTGGCATGCGGAACCATTTCTAAGGGCACACGAGGCGTTGCCCTGTCAGCTCCAGCACGCATGTGTGCACTAGCCAGATGATTTGGGCCTTCTTTTGAGGCCATTTTTCGCCCTCTGGAGGCTTCAAGGAAGCTCCTGACATCTCTGAAGGTGGTGGTGGGGAGGCTGTTTTCACCCTTCCCAGGCTCCTAGAAAGCCTTTGGAGCCTGGGGAGGGCAAAAAAGTGTGCCAAAAGCAGGGGGTCATGCACATAGCATTATGGGTGTGGCACGCCCACACACTCCCCCCCCCTGCACTCCCCCCCGCTTTTGGCACAGGAACCAAAAAATGTTAGCCATCACTGCCTTATAGCATCATGTACTATAGTTGTATTGTAATGCAGGAAGTGCTGCAGAGAATAAAGAGAATAACGACCTCTGTGAAGAAAGGTATTTCTGGTGTGGGGTATTTGAGCCTGGTGATCAGTCAGGCTAAGTGAAACATTTTTATATGTGAAAAGTAACAGCAATTCTGATGGCTTAGAAGCTAACTTGGAAGGCTCTGTGGTAAGACTTCAGAAACAATTTGAAATATTTGAGTCAGAGAATTAGAGGTGTATTATAGGAATGGTACAAGGCATCTAGCCCAATGGTAGTCAACCTGGTCCCTACTGCCCACTAGTGGGCATTCCAGCTTTCATGGTGGGCGGTAGGGGTTTTGTCTGATACTGAAGCAGTTTCCTTTTTTAAATTTAATTGATTTCCCTACTTTATAAATCACCATTAGTGTGGAACCGGTGGGCGGTTAGAAAATTTTACTACTAGCAGAGATACAAAAGTGAGTGGTAGATATAAAAAGGTTGACTACCCCTGATGTAGCCTATTCAATTATTATGATTTTGTTATAAGAATATAAAGCAATATGACTTTTCATTTGCAGGTTTGTAATAGCTAATAACTAAATCACTCTTCCTCCATCTGATAGTTGATCCCATTTTGCTTTTACTAGTTATTACATTGGGCTGGGTACTGCATCTTCTTCCTGCTCCTTAACAGTCTAACTCTATACACATTAGAAGATATTATACATTTCTATTTCTTATTGTTTCTGATAAATGTTAATTATTCCCAGAATTCATAATTAAACAGATCAACAGATGCATGATTATTATAAGACAAAGTTAAGTTTCAAAAAGCTGCTATGTTTACTATAAACATAGAATTATACTAAAAGTGCTGGAAATTGCTTTTCTGAAGAAATGAAAAATTGTTCAGCCAGTAACTAAGTGATTAATTAACAAAGTATTAGTTACTAACTGTTTGACTCTACAATACAACCTATTATTAACATTTCTATTGAAATAGCAGGTTGCACTAATTAGATTAACTTAAATGTTGTAGAATACAATGTTAGTCCAAGATGAAGTTTTCTCTAAGTTTATATAATATTTAGCAAATCCATCATTGACTTATCAATACCCTTCTTGTCAGCATATTTCTAATATACTGTAATAGTAGTAATAATAATAGCAATAATAATAATAATAGTAATAATAATATTTAAATGTTCAGTTGACTGAGATTCATGTTTAACGAATAAAAGAGATAATAATAATATCACAGACTGATTGCAAACAATGGCATGACAAAGTAGCAACAATGGAATATTGGAATATTTGCAAGAAATATCACTTACCTATAAGCAAAAACTGATGGGGCCACATAACAAAGAAATAGAAAATAAGTTATTATAGAGAAGGTTGTGCTGCAATGATACCTTTATTATTATGAAACTGTCCCTGGCCTATTCCAGGTCTCTGGGAATGAATCAATAGATGGATAAACATTTCAGTTTAAACATCTGACTAACTGTGCAACCCACCATAATAAGGCAATATGGAGTAATGGAATATCAATGCTATTTAAAAAGGATATAACTAAGGGTGTTCTCCGCTATAATTCAGAAAATGATACAATTGTGGTAATATTGGATATCTAGAGAATATCAGTGTTATGCCCCTAATATTTTAACATTGATAACATTTAACTGGGTCTGTTTGGAGAAGGGCGGGATATAAATTTAATAAAATAAAATAAAAATAAGATAACATTTATTCATTTATTTATTTATTTATTTATTTATTTTTCAACATGTACAAGGTAATGGATAATAGTATAGAGATGGACATTTTTGCATGAGATTGGTACAAATAGATGGATATAAATAAGCATAACATGGCCATGAACACATAAACTGAGTACATATCAATGGGAACAGTAGGACAAGGATGGTAGGCATGCTGGTGCGCTTATATATTCACCCTTAGGGACCTCTTAGGAAACCTGTGAGGTCCACGGTGAACGGTTTAACGTTAAAGATATGGTGGTTTGAGGAACTACCAATGGAATCAGATGGAGTGTTCCAGGCATTGACCACTCTATTGCTGAGGTTGTATTTTCTGCAATCGAGTTTGGAACACTCTGCTTTGAGTTTGTATCTATTGTTTGCCTGTGTATTATTGTGGTTGAAGTTGAAGTAGTCGTTTACAGGTAGGATGTTATAGCAGATAATTTTGGGTACTATGCTTACGTCGGAATGTAGGCGGCATATTTCGAGGTTGTCCAGGCCTAAAATTTCAAGCCTGGTGGCATGAGGAACTTTATTGCGAGCAGATGAGTTAAGTACTCTTCTTGTGAAATACCTCTGGACCCTCTTTATTGTATTACCATCCGGTATACAGTGTGGATTTCAGGCAGGTGAGCAGTATTCAAGCAGTATTCAAGTCTAGCAAAGGTTTTGTATGCCCTAGTTGGCAGTAGAGTGTTAACAAAGAAAAAAACTTCATAAAATAAAGTTGACAACTCTTAATGCCTTTTTGGCAATGTTGTTACAGTGAGCTCTGAGGTTTAGATCTTTTGAGATCTAACCATAGCTTTAATTTACCAAAGATTATGCTTCTACTGCAGATGCAAAGGTAGAATTGACTTTGAGAAAATCTATGACAAATTGCAAGAGGAAATAAATGCAACATCTAGACCTGATGGACTACTGCTAATAGGGTATTGGAATGCCTAAATCAAACAAATAGAGGAACAAGTAACAAAGATAGATAGATAGATAGATAGATAGATAGATAGATAGATAGATAGATAGATAGATAGATAGATAGATAGATAGATAGATAGATTTTTTTTTTCTATACCGCGTCCTCTCCCCAGGGGGACTCGGAGCGGTGCACAGGGAAAATTAAAACAGCATAAAATATATACATAAATAAATACAATAAAAACAAATTAAATCAACTGTCCCTGTACTAAAATCCCCATTTTAAAATTAACATTCCCTAACCCCTGAGGTAGAGACTAACCTAGGCCGGCCAAGCAGAAAAAGTGAGTTTTTAATTTCTGACGGAAAGATGTGGTTGGTTAAATACAATAATAGAGGCAATAGGTTATTAGGTGCTTTGTGAAAAGAATTCTTTGTTCATTGTTAGCACTTGCTTCAAGCAACATAAATGCAAGCTCCACATCTATTAATGTCAAATACAAAATTTAAACTCAGAAAATTAAAAGTGTAGGTGTGTCTGCAGGAGATACTGTCAGAATGTAAGATCAGTGTAAGGAATGGATTCATGTACACTTAAATTATGCAAAAGAGAAACTGAGGACCCATAGGAAGAGACAAGAGACAATTTGAACAATGAAACAGAAAAATATTCCTAAATTTTCAAAGAGGAAAAGATCTAAGTGATTTTTGTAAGATAATAGCCCGGGAAAACTGGAGGATGAATGTCTTGAGCAATAAGAAGGATATATGGCAGCTGAATGCAGACTTTTAACATCAAAGGACAAGAAACGATACGTCAGTCAAGAATATCAGCAAACACAGAGGGGAAATGAAAATGAGATAATGTGTAAGAAGGTTAGACAAATCACAGGAAGTTTTACAACTAAAGTAAGACTAGTCTGGGAAAAGATATAATCAAGGAAAATAGATGAAAGGAAAATGAAAAGACTCCACTGAAATCCAACACAAGTAGGAGTAGAATGAGAACAACATGCATAGAGAAAGGATATACTATATTAGAATTATTTGCCTAAAATTGGCTATAGCCCCAGATAAAAAGAATTTGAAGGTTTAATATAGATCCAGATTGAAAATAAAATGTAACAGCCAGGATTAAGTCCCTTTTCTTCTTATGGAAGAAAATAAGGTGCAAGAAACAACCGATAAGCTCTTAAGCACCAGGCAGAGATGCAAGGTCCTTAGGTTCTGCAAATCGGGAATCTGGCATTTCTGGGAGTCAAATATAATTATTTCTTTGCCCTAAAGAATATGTGGATTGTATTTATGGAACTAGTTCATTCCTAATTCTGAAACATGTAAAAAACAAGGTAAAGGGGCTTGCAGAATTTCTGTATGTATGTATGTATATATTTCATTTCATTTTTTTCATTTTATTACATTTATATCCCGCCCTTCTCCACAGAGGACCCAGGGCGGCGCACAGGAAATTTAAAAAACATACACAATAGAAGATAGACAAATAATTTAAAATATATATTAAATAATCCCCAATCCTGTGCTAAAAACCAATTATTAAAAACCCAATTTAAAACTTTTCTAAAAGTCCCCATGGGAGGTTAGGCTAGGCCGGCTTGATGGAAAAAATATGTCTTTAGACATTGGCGGAAGAGGTGGAGGTCGGTGATGGTCCGGAGTTCAGGGGGTAGGTCGTTCCAAAGGGCAGGGCCCGCCACAGAGAAGGCTCTTCCCCTGGGTGTCGCCAGTCGGCATTGTCCGGCCGACGGCACCCTGAGAAGGCCCTCTCTGTGGGAGCGGATCGGTCTAAGGGATGTATGGGGCAGGAGACGGTCTCGCATATAACTAGGCCCCGAGCCATGGAGCGCTTTAAAGATGGTCGTCAGAACCTTGAAGCGCACCCGAAAGACCACAGGAAGCCAATGCAGCTCGCGCAGGATTGGTGTTATACGGGAGCTTCTGGTGGCTCCCGTAATTACCCGCGCGGCTGCGTTTTGGACTAGCTGTAGCTTTCGAGTGCACCTCAAGGGAAGCCCCATGTAGAGAGCATTACAGTAGTCGAGACGGGACGTCACGAGAGCTTGAGTGACTGTGCAAAGGGCAGCCCGGTCCAGTAAGGGGCGCAATTGGCGCATCAGGCGTACCTGATGAAACGCCCCCCTGGCCACGGCCGTCACATGGTCCTCCAAGGACAGCCGGGAATCCAGGAGGACACCCAAATTGCGCGCCCTCTCCACGGGGTCCAGTGTTTCGCCCCCAATGGCCAGAGTTGGAGTAATCTGGCTGAACCGGGGTGCCGGAAACCACAGCCACTCAGTCTTGCAGGGTTGAGCTTGAGTTTGTTACCACCCATCCAGATCCGTACGGCTTCCAAACACCGGGACAGCACTTCGGCGGCATCGTTGGGGTGGTCTGGGGTGGATATGTACAGCTGGGTGTCGTCAGCGTACAGATGGTACTCCACCCCAAAACCACGGATGATCTCATCCAGCGGCTTCATATATGTGTTAAACAGGAGGGGCGAGAGGACCGACCCCTGAGGAACCCCACATAAGAGGGGTCTCGAGGTCGACCTCTGCCCTCCAGTCAACACATATTGCGACCGACCAGAGAGGTAGGACGAGAACCACCGCAAAACGGTGCCTCCCAGCCCCAACCCCCCCAGTCGGTGCAATAGGATACCATGGTCGATGGTATCAAAAGCTGCCGAGAGGTCTAATAGGACTAGGATAGAGGAATACCCTCTATCCCGCGCCCTCCAGAGATCATCAACCAACGCGACCAATGCCGTCTCGGTACTGTGACCGGGTCGGAAGCCGGACTGGCGCGGGTCTAGATAATCAACTTCCTCCAGGTGCTGTGGAAACTGTTGGGCTACCACACTCTCAACAACCTTCACCAGAAAGTGAAGGTTGGAGACTGGACGATAGTTCTCTAGTAAAGCTGGGTCCAGGGACGGCTTCTTGAGGAGGGGCCTCACTACCGCCTCTTTCAAGACGGCAGGCAAGGACCCCTCACTCGAAGATGCGTTGACAATGCCCTGGAGCCAGCCTCGTGTCGTCTCCCAGAATGCCAGTACAAGCCAGGAGGGACACGGGTCCAATAAACATGTGGTCGCTCTAAGTTTCCTTGACAGCCTGTCCATATCCTCGGTGGTAACAAAGTCAAACTCCTCCCAAGCAGGAACCTCAAGACTAGCCTCGGACAGTCCCACAGGACCACTGTCGATGGAGGGTAGCTCATTCCGAATCCGAGTGATTTTCTCCTGCAGATAAATCCCAAAATTCCTCTGCTCGCCCTTGTAGAGGGGCTTCCCATGGCCTCTGGTGAAGGAGGGAGCGGGTCACCCCAAACAGGGCGGCAGGGCGGTTATTTGCGGATGCAATTAGGGTGGCACAATACTCACGTTTGGCCACCCTTATCGCCACTAAGTAAGCCCTAATATGGGTTCTCACTAGTGTTCGGTCGGCTTCGGAGCGAGAGGATCTCCATCTGCTCTCTAGGCGTCTCTTGTGGCGTTTCATCCCCCGAAGCTCCTCAGTAAACCAGGGAGCCTGGGTGATTCGTCGCCGCAAGAGAGGCCGCAAGGTCGCGACTCGGTCCAAGGCCCCCGTGGCCGCACTTAACCATGCGGCCACTAGGTCCTCAGTCGAGTCGCGGGGCAGGGTCACAGGAATTGGCCCAAGCTCCCTCTGGAACCTTTCCGGGTCCATTAGAAGCCTGGGGCGGAACCATCTAGGAGTGTCCGGTTCCGCCTCCCCGCGGTGAGGTGGAGCGATTGGAAAGTCCAGCCGGAGGAGAGCGTGATCTGTCCATGACAAGGGAGTGATGACTAAGTCCCCTATTCCCAGATCGCGACTCCACTGTCCCGAGACAAAGATGAGATCCAGCGTGTTTCCCCCCTCGTGAGTGGGACCTAAAACTACCTGGGTCAGGTCCATGGCCGTCATGGAGGCCATGAACTCCCGAGCTGCTCCAGAGGCTTCGCCCGCCGACGGCAAGTTAAAGTCCCCCATGACTACCAGTCTGGGGGTCTCAACTGCCGCCTCGGCTATCACCTCTAGGAGCTCGGGCAGGGCTGTTGTTGCATAGCGAGGAGCCAGGTATACAACTAACACGCCCAACTGCCTCCCTAGGCCCCATCTCACGCAGAGAGATTCACACCCGGTTGTCTGGGGGACCGTGGTCTCCTTCGGCTCAAGACCTTCCTTTACGATAATCGCCACCCCCCACCCCTCCCTAGGGCCCTAGGCTGATGGAAGGCGCGGTAACCTGGTGGGCAGATGTCCACGAGGGGTATACCCCCTTCATGGCCCAACCAGGTTTCCGTTATACCCACCAGGTCCGGGTCCCCCTCTGACACAAGGTCACAGATGAGGGGGGCTTTCTGAACCACGGACCTGGCATTGCATAACATCAGCTTCGGGCCCCGGGTCTGTGAATCCTGCCCACCTAGTCTGCGATGGGAGGACGGAGAGTTGGAGCGCGTGACCGCCTGTGTCCAGCGGCCACGGTCTTCCAACCGATGACGCCTATTCCGCCTCCCACCGCCCCTGCCCCTCCCTAAGACCAGATCGATGGAAAATGCCTCAGTGGAAACGACCCCCCCTTCCCCTCCCTCCGTTACTCCTCTTCCGCCGGCCGGCCCACTCATATATGTATGTGTGTATGTGTGTGTATGTGTGTATGCGTATGTAAGTGTGTGTATATATGTGTGTGTGGGTAAAATGTCACAACACCCTGGTATGCCCAAGTATGGGGGGAGCATGCTGTTTCCCTTATCTGTCTTTCGGCTCACCCTAAGAGCCATCCAGGCAGAACGCTATTGTGAAGCTCCCAAGAGAAAACCCCAATTAATTCACGGCCTCAAGATAAAGTTCAAAAACACATCCATTTATTAGGATTAACATCTTGCCTGAACTTTGGTGTAGCCAAGAATGAAAGTTATTTGATGGCTTCTGAACTTTACCCCCTTATGTCCCCTCCCCTCTGCCTGTCATAAATCACGTTCCCCAATTAGCATCAAAAGTAAATCTATGCATGCGCAGTCACAGGTCATCCTGAGATTCCTTTTCTGACCACAGGAATGTCAAGAATTTTCACTTCATTAGGGCAGTCTGATAATCATCATGGCAACGCTGGAACGTTGACAGCTATTTTTTCATCATCTTTGTTATATTTGTGTTACATTTGTGCTGATAAATAAATAAAGGGAGACTAGTATAGATCTATTTCAAGCTATTTAGCTGTCATCAGCTAGCCATACCCTTACTGGGATGTGAACCAGCGTTGTATTACATATCAGGCAGTTGTATTAGTTACTGAGCCACAGGTTCTCCTCCTATATCAGCTGAGCCAGGAGAGTGTGTGTATGTTGCAATGGGTAGCAGTATGCTCCCTCCCTCCCATAATTGGGCATACCAGGTATGCTCAATATGTCTGGGCATACCAGGTATGTCCAGACATTCATTTATTTATATGTCACAACACCCTGGTATGAAGGGGGGGAGCATGCTGCTTCCCTTATCTCTCTTTCAGCTCACCCTAGGAGCCATTCAGGCAGAAAGCTATTTTTTGTTGTCTTTGTTATAGGGGTGGAGTGCTAGATTTGTTGCTGTAAGTGGGTTGATTGGCTGTGTAGTTGTATCATGATTGGTAGATTGGTGCAGATTGGTGCTGGCTGTGTGTTTGTTGTTGTTTTGTATTGTAATGGCCTGGGTGGTGGGTGGGGCTCGTTTGTTGGCTAGTGCTGGCTTCCAGATGTCTGGTAGGCAGGAGGTATTGTCATGTTTGTTCATGTTGTGGGGGTGTTTCTCTATTTCGATGGCTTCCATAATTATTCTCTTGTTAACCCACTCACAGCAAAAAAGCCATCACTCCACCCCCCCCCCCAAGATTTATAGAAAGACGGCAGCTCCAAAGCCAAAAACGCCAGCCTGAAGATGGCGAGTGAGACCTCGCCGAAATGTTGACAAGACAATCTCACTCTTACATGGGAAAAGACCCAAATACAACAAGACCAACACGACCAACACACACACACACACACACACACACACACCAATCGTTTTTCCCATTATTGCTGGGTATATATTCTTGGAAGACAAATACAATAGGAGAACCTAGGAATTTGTGTATGATTCTAGAATCAATCAGGGTTTAAAAATAAAATTAAATGAAAATAAAATGAAAATAGAAATAAAAATAGAAATAAAAATACCAGCTAGCATCAAGTGTCTTGATTGCTGGGCTTCCGGTTCCGGCTCCAGCGGCGACGGGCGAGCCTAGTGCTCGCTCGCCGCTTTGTTGCCTTTTCTGCCCCCCCACGGGGGCGAGACACTCCGGTCACCGGAGGTCTCCCGTAGGGTCGGCTCGGAGGGGACGTTCCTCTTCACGGCGGTGGGGAGAACGGTCCCCTCCGCGACCTAGGTGAGAGGGAACATGCTGCGGGGGGTTTCCCCTTCGCCAACGGCTGTCGGCGCCATTCATTTCAATGGAGAGGGCTGAGCGGAGAGATCGGAAGGCTTGCCGAGGCTTCAGCTGCGAGGGAGAGTGAGTTTAAAAAAAACTTTTTCCTTGCTGCCAGCCAGGCTGAACGGACTGGGAGGGGGGTGTTTGTTTTCAAAAAACCCCCCTCGGACTTAAGCGGCACTCTAAAATGGCTTCTCTGGAAGAGAAAGCGGAAATCTTCAACCCGGACTGTCTCTAACAAGGGAAAGTGGTATGCGGCTATTTGCAACATTGTTTCTAGGTCTGGCTGGATAAAAAAATTATTTTTCTACTCTCTCCTCTGGGCTCTGAGATGGGCGGTGGAAGGTGGCTTTTCTTTGTCCCTGCCTGACTATTTCAACTATGGAAAATTCCCAGCGTCTCTTTGCAATCGGGACTCTCTCTGGATATTAATGAAGAATTTTTCTCTTGCTGGATTTGTGATTTCTTTTCTGGAATACCTTCGCTATTATATTTACTGAGTTGGAAAATTGTGTCTCTCCTGGTTCTTGAATTTTGCAACTTCATAACCCTGAACTGAACTGAGCTCCTGTTTGCCTCACCAGCCCCACCCGGATAACGCCATTTTGGTGGCAGTGACTTTAACAATTAATCATGGCACAAGAAACAGCACTTGCAAGTTTAGAACAAAGGATGGCTTCTCTTGAATCTGTTATACAAACTTTGGTACAAGAAATCAAGGCCCAGAGGGCTGAAAATATTAATTTCAAGAAGGAGCTACTGGATACACGGAAACAAGTGTTGGAGAATACACAGAAGAATGAATAACTGGAAGGGGGGTTGGTGGGGGCTAAGGGAGAGATTAAAAATGTTACTAATGAGGTGGGGGAGATAAATGGGCATGTGTCTAGGATAGATATGGAAAGAATGACATATTTTTTGAGATTTCAGAATGTTTTTGAGCAACCTGGTGAATTCCTCCCTGATCTTATGAGTACAATTTTAGCAGACTATTTACAAAAACCTGAAGATGAGATCAGGGGGGACATTGACCTGGCTTATAGAATTAACTCAGCATATGCCAGGATAAATGAAGTGCCTAGAGAGATACATGTGAAATTTGTTAGAAGGTCAACCAGAGAGGAAATCTTGAAGGCGCAGAGAGAGAACCCTTTAATTTACCAACAAAAAACGGTCACTATCTTGAAGCAGATCCCTAGAAAGATTAGAGATGCAAGAAGGAAATTTTCCTTCTTGTCTAAAACATTGTTTGATCATGGGATCTGGTTCAAGTGGGTGACACCTGAAGGGATGCTGGTGTTCTGGGAAGGAGGAAGAGTGAGGATTAAAACAGTTGTAGAGGCGGAAGCCTTTCTTAAAAAACATTCCTCTGCCCTGAGGGAAGATCCAGGGGGGACGGAGGGGGCCACGGCCCCGCCCGCTGGGGGCCAGGGAGGAGAAAAAGAAGATACAATAGCCAAGAGACTTAGATCGAAAAAATAACTTTGCCTTGATTTTTCTGAACAATTTTGCATAATATTTGTATCTGGATTTTTTGTAAATGTCTGACAGCATGGAACTGAGAATTTAGGTATATGTACTTGCTTTTACCTTGTAGTGTTATGAAAAATGTTTTTTTTTGTTATTTTTTTATTGTGTATTTTGAGGTCTCGGAAGGGCCGACGACTCTGACGTGAATGCTCTCAAAATTTCTTTGTATCCCTTACCCTACCCTATAGGAAAAATGTAAAACCAATAAAACTTTTTCAATATAAAAAAAAGTGTCTTGATTGCTGATGCCCCCCTTTTTGAGTTCATTTTATTACAAGACAAGCTTTGCATGTTTAGGGCAGGTACTTTCAGAGTTACCTGTTATACCACAAAGGTGATGCTTTTTAGTTGACTCAGGGTAGTAAAATTGACCAGGTTATATTAGTGCAAAATGTCCTGAATCCCCCATTATAAACAAAGATCTTGCAAGTATCTGCATTACTTTTTTCTAGCTCTGCAGGTCTCAGCTTTCTATAACAGATATGGGCTTGATAATGGAAGACTCTGCTAACTGAATGAAGGGACAGTGAGGAGGTACACAGAGTAAATGACACCTCTTTTTCCTGTATATACTGTATCATAATTCTTTGAGTGACTTATCTATAGTCAGGTGGTACTGGAATAAATCCTCCAACCTTCCTGGAGTGTATTATTCAATCAGCTCAGGCCACAGTTCTTCAGTTAATCTTCTTTAAATTGGTCACAATAATTCATTCCACATCATCCATTAAGCAAAGAGTTCAACACTAAGTATACAGTATATGCTTGTATGTTGTGTTTATCATCATAAATGGCAAATATCATGATTGGCTGTTGCTTGTTTAACAGAGTTGTCAAAAGTTGCTGTTAGTCAGACAAAAAG
The DNA here is from genome assembly GCA_039707465.1 of Rhabdophis nuchalis. Taxonomy (NCBI): domain Eukaryota; kingdom Metazoa; phylum Chordata; class Lepidosauria; order Squamata; family Natricidae; genus Rhabdophis; species Rhabdophis nuchalis. Next base: position 194,540,217 of record CM077643.1, on the reverse strand, counting down.
TCCAAGTATAGATTCTTTTCATGAAGTCTTGTTGAAGAACTCCACATGTCTCAAGGAGATGCATAATTTATATTCTATAGTGAAATCTCAAGTCTTCAAATAAATTTCCTGGAACAATATTACACCAAGACTAAAGAAATAGTAACTAATAATATGAAGATTATGAGAATAGGGGCCACTGTCTGCAGTTGGCAAACTGTTTTGCAGGATACATAACTTACTTAGTGGTCAAAATTGTATCAAGAGGCCTGTATCTAGAACCTCAAAATAAATGTGCTAAATGATGGAATTAATTATTAGGATTAGTTGTATTTATTTCACAGAAAGTGTGAGAACTCTCACTATCGTGAATTATAAATATATTGTCAGATTTCTGAAAAATGCCCTAATAGATTGAGCCTTGAGCCAACAAAGCTCGAAATAGTTAAAACAATGGTTTCCCAGTGTTGGCTGGTATACCTGGAGAAACAGAGGGAGAAAGAAGATTGATAACTTCAGATTATGGATTTGGAGGTAGCTTCTAAAAGCACAATGAACTGCAAGAATGCCTGATCAGTTTATTAATAAAATAAAAATAAAGAGTCATTGTTTCCTTGAGATACCAATTACCGGGAAGAACATAGGAAGTTTGGAGCATGTGTTCTAAGAAGTTGATTGCCTAGGAAAATACAGGTGCTTAGCAAGGATGAGGGAATGATTATTTATTTAAATTTAGAAAAAGAGAAAGGCAATATATAATATAGACAGATGCGGTCAAGAACATCCTGGGTGAACTGTCCAAGAATAGTTGCTGATTTTCATCATGGACAGGTCAAGCCAAGGATAGGCAACCAGGAGTCGAGAAAGATTTGATGGCACATAAGTATAGGGTTTTTATAGATAAGGTCTAGGTTAATTGATTCCCTTGTGGGCCAGGAATTAGTAGGATGCCATTAATTCCTTGCAAAGTTAGAGTTCATTTTAGAGTTATTTTTCTTCTTCTCAGTTTTGTTTTTAATATTGTCAGATTTGGTTCAGGAATTCCTTTTAATTTCATCTGCTCTTTTCTTTATACCCCAGGCAGTTTGAAACTGATAGCAAGTAAATAAAGACAGAACAATTAAGTACTACCAGATGGTGAAAAATGCATGTTAAGTGCTTGGTTTAAATGGCTAAATGTACTCAATGGCTGGACCTACAGAAGGCATTGAAGGGTTTGGAAAACAAAATCCTTTTGAAATCTAGTCTGTTGTCATTAGTATACTATTTAATATCCTGAATCATACTGTAATTCTGGAGCAAGAGAAGTGGGGACAAAAACTGGAAAGGACAATGCTTCAAAGATCTGAGCCTGTGTTTTCAATTTTCATTTAACCCACTCAACTCAAAAGGAAAGTAAATGAGAAATACACCACCACTTGCTGAGTTGGTGAAGAAGAATAAATCAAGAGCTGTTAGTGGCTTATTAATTTAGGAGAACTGAATTGTTCAGTGGAAAAATCTACCGATTTTCTGGTTTTGTGAGAACAGCTAGGGCATAAAATAGGAGGGAAATAATGCATCGTTTATTTTCCTTGGACATAAAATCTCTTTGTTTTGGTTATTTAATATGCAAAAGAATGTTTGCTTCCTTTACTTATGTCTATATATCTGATAGCTCATAATTACCTCATTGTATTTATGAAGGACACTGAAGATGGATTTACACACACAGCAAAATGAGGTGTTAGAAGTACTAAAGAAAAGTTCCTTATTTATTCATTTTCAGATTTATATGCTGCCCACTTCTTGTGACTCCAGAGAGCTTACCAGTACTATGTACTACTAATAACATGTAATTATGAAATGCATAAATAACTTAAATAATTGCAAGGGCTGAGTAAAGAAAAAAAGGTTTTAAAAAAGTGTTTACTTCTCTTCTAATAAAAGAAAGTAAGCCAATTTCCAGTTTAATGGTAAATTATTTCATATTTAGGCTATGCTAAAGGAAGCAGGCAGCAGATTATATTGCCAGATATCACCTTCAAATCATGTCCCATTGATGACTTTTGAGAAAGTGATAAATTGGACAGAAGCAAGCAATCATACAAATTTTGGGGCATCCAAGGCTTAGAAACAATGGTGAGAATCTTAAGTTCAGAAAGCAATCTGCAAACTGTTTAAATCTGGTAGCTCCTAGAAGTGCCATTTAGATGATAGATAACGTTGGAGCCTATGGTATTAGCATATAATGCTCTATGTAAAATGTGATGGATTTAAGAATAGCTTTTCCCATTCTGTCCAGAGACAGTGCATCTGATCAGAACCAGATGGATAAGAATGATACAGATCATCTCTAAATCGTACCCTCTTTGCTCATTCAAGTTTCAATTATGGGCACATGCCAACCACTTGGACATCACAGATAGTCAGTACTCCTCCCCTCTCTGCCATTGAACAGGACTTTTAAAAGGTCATAAGTGCAGTGGGAAAAAAAGTCCACTTAGCACATTTTACTCAGTGCAAATGGTATAATTATCTTTTGCTTGATGGATCATTGATATTCCTCCCATCTTTAAAAGACTTGTTTTCTGTTATGAAACACTTTATTTTTAATTGCTTGCTAATTATGGTGGAAAGGAGAAAGGGAAGGTAAAAACACCTAAGCTAAAAATAGAGATTTCCCCTCCTCTGAAGCACCACTTTAACAAAAGCCTTCCAGTTGCCAGATAAAATATCCTCCATTCGTCATTCCCTGCAATCATGTACATCTTTTTTTCTTTGAAGGAAAAAAAAAAGTTCTTTCAGACTTCCCTTTTATCTCAGTTTAAGATGCTGTTTGTGACCCCACTATGCAAAGCAATTTTTTTCATGACCACTTTTTCAGAAATCAGGTAATGCTAGGAAATTGCAGGAACCTTTATTTCCTCGCGTTTTGTTTCATTTCATTTTATTTCTCCTCTTAGGAAAATCATTATGGGATTTAAAACACCTATGGATAAATCTCACAGAGCATGAACAGTGATCCCTTAAGTACCCTTAGTCCATCTTTGATGTTTTACTGCTTAAAAAGAATGGAGCCTCACTGTGGTACTTATGGTGGAAACAGTGCATAGAGTCTTCTGTCCTCTCTACCCAGGTTTTTGCCCTAGATTTGGTTCGTTGTTTTAACTGGTTTTTAACTGGTTTTTAATATTTTTCCTTGCCCTTGGTTTTGGTTATTTCTTGATATGTACTTTTTTGTTATTTTAACTCTGGGAGTGACCCAGTGATGGGATTCACATTTTCTTTACCACCGGTTCTGTAGGCATGGCTTGGTGGGTGTGGCTTGGTGGGCATGGCAGGGGAAGGTTATTGTAAAATCCCCATTTCCTTCCCACCCCACTAATCTGATTTCCATTTTCCTGTTCAGGGCAACGAAAGAAGATCAGCAGGGAGGCAGCAGGGGTGGGGCCAGCCTATTTGCCAGCTCTCCAAACTACTCAACGTTCCCCCTATTGGTTCTCCAGAATCTATCAGAACTGGCTAAATACAACCTCTGGAATGACCTCATAATATATGTGAAATGGACAGATAGGCAGGAGCAGAATCACTGTAACTGTAAAACAATTCCAAGGCCTAGTTCCACTAGGATTTCCTGAAAATTACAACTGTCCATAACTTCTCCATCATCAGTGTAGAGAACCTTCTCCCTCTAGTAGTGGGGCTGTAAGGCTGTTAAAAATGTAATTGCATAGGTTTTCTGGGTGGGATAGGGTTTCATCAGTAAGCCTTGTATGCTTTTAGGGAAGACAGGTCTACTCCCTTTAACATGAAAAAAGTCTTTAAGCTTGTGGTCGCTGGTTACGAGCGATCGCTTGCCCCAACCCCCTGTGCTCCACTCGTGGGCTAGGTGGTCAGGGATTACAGAGCCGGGGCCCTAGGTTGATGTTCTGCAACGCCAGGTCCGTGGTGAACAAAGCCCCCCTCATAAATGACCTTGTGTCGGAGGGGGACCCGGACCTGGTGGGAATTACGGAGACCTGGTTGGCCCCCGAGGGGGGTCTACCCCTCGTGGAAATGTGCCCACCAGGTTACCGTGCATTTCATCAACCTAGGGCCCTAGGCAGGGGTGGGGGGGTGGCGGTTATCGTTAAGGAAAGTCTGGAGCCGAAGGAGACCATTGTGCCTCAGACGACCGGCTGTGAGTCCCTCTTCGTGAAGTGGGGCCTAGGGAGGCAGTTGGGCTTGCTGGTTGTATACCTGGCTCCCCGCTATGTAACAGCAGCCCTGTCCGAGCTACTCGAGGTGATCGCCGCGGTGGCGGCGGAGACCCCCAGACTCATGGTCATGGGGGACTTTAACCTGCCATCGGCGGGCGAAACATCCGAGGCAGCTCGGGAGTTCATGGCTTCCATGACGGCCATGGACCTGACCCAAGTAGTTCAGGGCCCCACTCACGAGGGAGGACACACGCTGGATCTGATTTTTGTCTCTGGACACTGGATTAGTGATCTCGGAACAGGGGATTTAGCCATCTTACTCTTGTCATGGACAGATCACTCTCTCCTTCGGATAGACTTTCCAACCGTTACACCCCACCGCAGGGAGGCGGAACCGGAAACATCAAGTTGGTTCCGCCCCAGGTGCCTGATGGACCCAGAAAGGTTCCAGAGGGAGCTTGGGCCAGTACCTGTGTCCCTGTCCCATGGCTCGACTGAGGATCTAGTGGCCGCATGGTATAGTGCGGCCACGGAGGCCTTGGACCGAGTCGCGCCCTTGCGGCCTCTCATGCGGCGTCGAGTCACCCAGGCTCCTTGGTTTACTGAGGAGCTTCGGGAGATGAAACGCCGCAAGAGACGCCTAGAGAGTAGGTGGAGATCTTCTCGATCCGAATCTGACCGAACACTAGTGAGAGACCATATTAGGACTTACTTAGTGGCGCTAAGAGTGGCCAAACGTGAGTATTGTGCCACCCTTATCGCGTCCGCGGAAAACCGCCCTGCCGCCCTGTTTGGGGTGACCCGCTCCCTCTTGCATTTGAGGCCGCGGGAAGCCCCTCTGCAGGGTCGAGCTGAGGAATTTGGAGTTTTCCTGCAGGACAAAATCACTCAGATTCGGAACGAGCTGCCCTCCACTAGTGGTCCGGTTGAGATGTCCCGTCTCCAACCTTCACTTTTTAGTGAAGGTTGTCGAGAGTGTGGTGGCTCAACAGTTTCCCCGACATCTGGAGGAAGTTGATTATCTAGACTTCCGGCTTCCGGCCCGGTCACAGCACTGAGATGGCATTGGTCACGTTGGTGGATGATCTCTGGAGGGCACGGATAGAGGTTGTTCCTCTATCCTTGTCCTATTAGATCTCTCAGCGGCTTTTGATACCATCGACCATGGTATCTTATTGCACCGATTGGGGGGGTTGGGGCTGAGAGGCACCGTTTTACGGTGGTTCTCGTCCTACCTCTCTGGTCGGTCGCAATGGGTGTTGGCAGGGGGGCAGAGGTCGTCCCCGAGGCCCCTCACATGTGGGGTTCCTCAGGGGTCGGTCCTCTCGCCACTCCTGTTCAACACCTACATGAAGCCACTGGGTGAGATCATCTGTGGTTTTGGGGTGGAATACCATCTGTACGCTGATGACACTCAGTTGTACATATCCACCCCAAACCACCCCAACGATGCTGTCGACGTGCTGTCCCGGTGTCTGGAGGCCGTACGGATCTGGATGGGTACTAACAAACTCAAGCTCAACCCGTCCAAGACCGAGTGGCTGTGGTTTCCGGCACCCCGGTTCAGCCAGATAAGTCCAACACTGGCCATTGGGGGCGAACAACTGGCCCCCGTGGAGAGGGCGCGCAACTTGGGCATCCTCCTGGATTCCTGGCTGTCCATGGAGGACCATGTGGCGGCCGTGGCCAGGGGGGCGTTCTATCAGGTACGCCTGATATGCCAGTTGCGCCCCTTACTGGACCGGGGAGCCCTTCGCACAGTCACTCAAGCGCTCGTGACATCCCGGCTGGATTACTGTAACGCTCTCTATATGGGGCTTCCCTTGAGGTGCACTCGAAAGCTACAGTTAGTACAGAATGCGGCTGCATGGGTGATTATGGGTGCCTCAAGGCAAACCCACGTAACACCTCTCCTGCGCGAGCTGCACTGGCTGCCTGTGGCCTTTCGAGTGCGCTTCAAGGTATTGACGACCATCTTTAAATCGCTCCATGGCTCAGGGCCTGGCTATAAACGAGACCGCCTCCTGCCCCATACATCCCTTCGTCCGATCCGCTCCCACAGAGAGGGTCTTCTTCGGGTGCCGTCGGCGGGGCAATGCCGGTTGGCGACACCCAGGGGAAGGGCCTTCTCTGTGGCGGGCCCGGCCCTCTGGAACGACCTACCCCCCGACCTTCGTACTATCTCGGACCTCCGCCTCTTCCGCCAACGTCTTAAGACGTATTTATTCCAACAAGCCGGCCTAGGATAGCCCCCCGTTTCTGACTTTTTAAGAAAATTTATAATTTGGTAAGGGTTTTAATATTGGGTTTTAGCACGGGTTTATTAATTTAATACATTTTAACTGATATTTATTGTATTTTGTGTTTTTAAATGATGCCTGTGCGCCGCCCTGGGTCCTAACAAGGAGAAGGGTGGGGTATAAATTTAATAAAATAAATAAATAAAAATTTAAATCAGTAAGTCCTCAAATCAATCTCTTCCTTCCATGAATATCAGTAGAACAGCATGATTATAAAAGGCTAGAAAAAGCAGCTCTTCTCCGACTATTTCTGTTCTGGGTTTTATTTATTTTTTTAAGAAGCAGACATGGAGGATCTGTTTAAGAACACACAAGACTTTGTCTGCCAGGCAACTCACGAACATGCTTCAACTAACAGGAATCTGGTGATTTTTTGTTTTTCTCACTTTTTTCTCACTCAGCCAGCCAAGAAAAAAAAAAAAAGCTTCAGCACAAGCAAGAACAGGTGGGAGAGGCTGCTGGGGCTGATATGTCCCTATGTTTGAAGATTTTTGTTAAGAGAAACAAGAAACCAGTTTGGATCATAAGGAGACCACAAAGACAAACTAAGGCAACAATGAGCATCCAAAAGGAAAGGAGAAACTGTCTTGGGATAAAAAAAAGAGAGTAATGAATAAAGAAGCCACTGTCTGACAGAACGTTAAAGGTAGCTATCAAGTGTCTTTTCTAGCAAACACCCAGGAAAGAACAGTGACAGAAAGCTGGTGGGATAAAAGACCAAGAAATAGGGACAAATTCATTTAACTTGAAATGAAAGTTGAAACATGGCTGGAGAGAATGCAGCCATGCTTAAAGACCAGTCACCAGTTTTGGCAAAGACTGTGTAATAGCTTGGTTTATCAGCAATTTTTTATATGGATTAAACAGGGACCTGGAAAAGGAAAGAAGCATTTAAGATTCAGCACTCAAAGCTAAAAGTACAAGAGCGTTTTAGTCAAAAGGTTAATAGGAATATGCCTGAGGGTTTGGGAAATAGGATAAGCATAGGCGCAGAAAATGGGATTAAGACTTTTGTAACTGTCGAGTAACAAATAAACCCTGCCAGAGTCAAACGTGGTCCTATTTATGATCTTGCTTTTGTCTGGAATATCAAAAAAATATATCTGTGACATACGTTAAGCAAATAGGTGATGGCTTTTCTTTAGGTTACTATTTTAACTGGTCCTCCATTCCTGCAGATTTTTTTATCTCAGCCATCAGTTTAAACTTTACTTTATTTTTGATTTGTATACCGCCCTTTTCCCTTTCGTGACTCAGGGCGGTGAACAGGCATCAATAAAATCGACAATAAAAGCATCAAAATCTATTAAAATACACTAAAAATGATATTAAATGGGTGGCCTGTTCTAAAATCCAGATAAAAACCCCTGGTAAAAACGATTAAAAACTATGCCAGGCCGGCTGCATGGAATAAGTAAAACTGACATGGTGGTGATTTATTTATGACAACAGAATCATTCTTCTATCACCAGATCACTAGCTCCTCATAAGGCAAAAAACACATCAATTTGTTCCTTGTTGTACTGTGACTTCAGTCAACACCAGGTGGGACAGTTCATGACTATCACAGAGAGCTGTTCCCTAATGGAGAATCTCAGTGCAGAGACTAAAATCTCCCAGGTTAGAGAGCTGAGAGAAATCTAGTGCCATCCTGGGTCACCCAGGCTAGGTCAGGAAAAAGTTTGCTAGAGAGTTGGGGGTATCTGCAGCAGCAGGAATCAAAACTATGTTTTTATTTTAAAATTGTATTTATTGAATTTTCCAACATTTAAAAGATGAAACACAAAACACAAATGTACACATATAAGACTTTTCCATATTGGTATCAATATTGTTCGTAACAATCCTATTTGCAAAAATTCCATTTCACTATCCTAAATGATATCCTTATTTAGCTTATAACATCAAGTCAATATCACCCATTTCCTTTTACATTCTATATAATATACTTTAACATTTTATACCCTAAGTTTTATGTTTACTCTCAAGTCAGGAATACCATCTATTCCAGATCTGATAGTACTCGGTTTCTTCCCTCTCGTTCATTTCCATAGACAGTCTATCCATTTCTGCGCATTCATAAATTCTTCTTCTTATAATCGGGTCTGAAGGAGTATCTGTTTTTTTCCAGTTCTGTGCTAAAATGATTCTACTTGCAGTTAGAATGTGTAATGTTATGCATTGTAGTTTCCCCCCATTTTCCCATCAGAAATACCCAGGAGAAACAATTCCGGCTTCAACTCTATCCCCTGTTCAGTGATCTCTTCCAGCCACTTTCTTATCTTATGCCAATATTTCCTTAGGGCAGGTCCACCACAATCAAAGCTATGAATGGCTGGAAGAAGATCTAGTCAATCGGATAATGTTCCTATGGATCAGGTGTGCACAACATACAGCCCACAGGCTGAACATTGCCCTTCAGGTATCCTTACGTAGCTGGTCTGTGTCTTTTGAAAATAACCAACACCCTGGGTCGAAGCATCCTGCCTATACAAAGGATCCACTGCTGTTGCCTGTTCTTTTGTAAAGATCTGCTCTTCAGAGCCTTCAGACCTTACCAGCCAGTTCCATAGCTGCCACCACACTGCTAGATGCCTGATCAATAAGCTTTGTTTGACTTAGGTTTGATGAATTTTATGCATCCACAAACTGTAGTTTGTGGCTCTGTTTGCTGAACATTCCATAATAGTTTACTTACGGTAATAAACCATTGTTAAATGGATCTTGATTTAGTAAAAGAAGATCAGAGCTCTTGGCTGGGTGCAAGTTCAATCTTTTCTGCAAAACCCAATTTCTGCTTCAAGAGGATGAGATAAGACTGTTCAGGGCTGTTCAGGAGGCTGTTTTCTTTTAGAGATGATGGCCTTGGCTACAAGCTTTAGGCAGAAACAACTATGATGATTATCCTTTAACTTTCTTTCCCTCCCTTTTTCTGAATTTGAACACCATATTAGATTTTTATAGAAAGCGAGACTCAATCTGGGCTTTAATCCTTTTCATATCTTGCACATCTGATAAATATGCAGTTGAACTCTATTGAGATGAAAGACATCAAGATGATTTTTCAAATAGGGGCTGTGCCATTATTTCAGTTGATTAAGTTACATTATTTCAACAGCTGGCTCAAAGGGAAAAACATTGCCAGCATTATTTGGTGGTGGGTAGAGTAGCATTTTCAAAACTAATCTTGTTTTCTTTAAAACATAGACTATAAGGTAGGACCAGAAAAACCCAATGTACCCAGAGGAGTTAATAACTTAGCTATGTGAGTGTAGCTTTATATTATTTTTCTAACTGATTTTTCACAAAGATACATATTTACTTTTTACATCTTATCTGTTTGTTATAAAGTAATTTTTTCTATCTTAATGTGTGATTATTAATTATGCTATGTGTTAAGCTTTTTACATTATATTTTAGTGCTATTGTACTTCACAAAGATAAACTATTCTTTAACAATGAAATCTTAACTCTGAATATTTCTTTTTTATATCATAAATCAATAGATATTATGATTGAAAATAAGGGGGGGGGGAAACAAACTCAGAACACTCAGAGTTTTTAATGCAGGATGGAGACATTCCCCCTCCCCCCTCCATTGAAAGATAAAAGCATGCATCCTGTGTATCATGAAATCGTGTTCCAAAGAATATAATCTTTGATGACATTTTGAGAGAAAACACCATCCCCTTGCTAAATTAGGCTATAATAAGAAAAAAAAATTAAAGTTGCTAGTTTACTGAAAAATCTCACTAGAGATCAATAGGTTTTTTAAGAATATAAGCTGTAAAAATGAAACAGCTTCTACAGTGAGCTTTAAAATTGCAAGGAAAATTGCTATTGGCAAATATATTTTAGAGAAAGCAATTTTTAAAGAAGTTTATTCAGATCATTGTATCTATTATATGGCCAGAAAAGAAAATATTAGATAATATAAGTATTTCCCAAATGACCATTGAAGGAGTTGCTGACATTTCTTATAATCTTGGTAATCAATAGCTGTAAAATCTAAGTAATATCTATTTTATTCATTTTTGGAGATGAATGTATAACTGGTAAGTATGCTTTCATATTTTAAGGACATTGTACAATTAATCACCTTTGTAAGAGGAAGTACTACAAATTTTGAAATCACCAAGGAGCTTGCTGGATTGTATTCTATAACTGGTCCCACAATTGGAACACAATGTGAGATGAATTATATAAAAGTCTTAGAGAAACAAATACATAAAAAAATTGTATCTTGACCTCAAGCATTTGATGGTGCTTGGCACTGATGGGACATCAGTTGTAAAATGCAGAGACTACATCAGATGAGAGATAGTCAAGCAGCATTGCATCATTCATTTGTTAATAGTAAAGTTATAAAATGTGATTATGTGATGCCAGTAGTGTCCTGCATTGTTAATTATTTCTGCAGTAGTGGACTAACACACGAAACATTCCAAACATGTCTTCAAGAAGCAAATGTTGAATGTAATGAGTTAATTTATCACACAGAAGTAATTGTTCAATCAAGGACATGTGCTTCAACATGTGTTTCTGTAAAAGGAGAAAGAGGGAATCAACCTATTTTCCAAAACACCAGAAAGCAGAACAAGAAACAATGGATAGAAACTAATCAAGGAAACCTAATCTAAAACTGAGGAGAAACTTCCTGATAGTGAGAACAATTAATCAGTGGAACGATTTGCCTTCAGAGGTTGCTCTAACACTGGAGATTATTATTAAGAAGAGAGTGGACAACCATTTGTCTGAAATGTTATAATTTCCTACTTGAGAAGGGGATTGGACTAGAAGACCTCCAAGGTCCAATTCTGTTATACTGTTAAAACACAAAGCAACAAAATGTTTGCAAATGAATCAAGAACATTCAAAGAATTCAAAGCTGAAGGATGGACCTTTTTTTCCTTTTGCAGTGTCACTACTCTTCTAAATAAGCTGAATCTTCAGCTTCAACAAAAGATCAACTAATTTTTAAAATCTATAGTTCAATAACAGTGTTTAAAATGAAATTGTACAAGATAATTCAAGAAAGAACTGGGTCACTTTCCTATTTGTTCTCACCATATTCTTTAATGTAAGTTGACTGAGCTAGAAAAAAAAATGAAGAGCATATTAGCTTTCAAAGTGAAGAATTTGACAAAAGATTTCCTTTGACTGACAAAGAAGAGATTCAATTAAATATAACTGAAAATCCATTTTCTGCAAATCCAGAAGAAATATTGCTAGATTTCCAAATAAAAATAATTGAACTTCAATGTCCAGAAACATAAAACAGAATTTAAGGAAAGCTGTTTGATTGACTTTTACAAATTTATAGAGAAAGAAAAGAAATAAAAAAAGCTCGTTGAAAGTGCTTAGAAACCTTTTTTTGTAAGTCCATATATACAGGGATAAATATTTTCAGTCATGAACAAGAACAGTGTTCTTCCATTACTAGTGAATATTTGCACTTTAAGATTATTGACCTCTTATTTAACCCCACTGTACAGAACCTTGTTGAGAAAAATTGCATCATATCACATTGTTGTTCTTAAATAAACAGCAGTGTCATATTCTTCATTTTTTTAGTAATAAACATTTGTTTCTCCTCAAACTATTCCTTTGTGCCGCATGATTATTTTTAAAGTATCAAAGTACAGGCCTGATCTAAAGGGACATGCTGAAGATATAGCTGAACTTGGAAGAGAAAATTAAGTAGCCTATACATTTATTTTAAAGTGACTCTCTGGTGAATTTAAAAATATTTTGGAAACCTCTTTAGTGTGAGGAAGCAAACCTTCCTGCCTGTAGGTGCCAATGACTTCCCATAACCATGAGAAGAATCTTATATGGCTGATTTAATCAGCTAAGATGATCAATAGCTGAATAAACAGATAAGAAACTTCATATGTACAATGTACATATCACCAAGATGTAAAAAAGATGTGGAGACTCTAGAAACAGTGCAGAGAAGAGCAACAAAAATGATTAGGGGACTGGAGGCTAAAACATATGAAGAACGGCTACAGGAACGGGGTATGTCTAGATTAATGAAAAGAAGGACTAGGGGAGACATGATAGCAGTGTTCCAATATCTCAGGGGTTGCCACAGAGAAGAGGGAGTCAAGCTATTCACCAAGGCACCTGAGAGCAGAACAAGAAGCAATGGGTGGAAACTAATCAAGGAGAGAAGCAACTTAGAATTGAGGAGAAATTTCCTGACAGTTAGAACAATTAATCAGTGGAACAGCTTGCCTCCAGAGGTTGTGAACACTGGACGTTTTTAAGAAGATACTGAATATCCATTTGCCTGAAGTGGTGTAGGGTTTCCTGCCTGAGCAGGGGGTTGGACTAGAAGACCTCCAAGGTCCCTTCCAACTCTGTTATTCTATAATTTCCATATCTCTACCCAACCTTCTGATATCAACAAGATCTCCATTTTTCAAGAAGCAGCCTAGTGGGAATAACTAAATTTGAAAAAAAAAAACTGTCTCTCTGGGGACAGTGGCACCATTTTGCCTACCTTATGAGCCATTTTTGAATGTTGACACTCATAGCACTTGCTTTTACTAATCACATTTTGAGGCTGCCCAACTCCTTGACGAATCCGGGGGCTTACATTTCAAAGAAAACAACACATATTAAAAAAAATCATGTCCAATTGGAAGAACAGTAGAGGAGAAGGAAGATAATCACGTTTATTCCTGTTCTGCCTGCATATGTCCCACGTAGTCTCTGCAGAGGCTGTACAACTCTCAATGAAAAAAAAAGATGCTCTTTCAATGGTGTCTGCATAAGCAATATGTGCAGTGATGCCAACAAGACAATACACAAGGATGTTAACCGCACAAAAACGGCAACTAGGTAATTGCAGCCTGATGAATGATACAAGTAGATATGCCAAATTATATTATGGCATGATGTCAACATGTATATTTTATCCTATGTTTATTCCATGGAGACTCATGTGCCAATTTCTGTTCTAAATATGCAGAGCTTGCTAGCATTATATTATCATTGCAATAAAATACTGAACTTTGTTTAGAACAGGGGTCCCCAACCTTTGCAACTTTAAGTCTGAAGGACTTCAGCTCCCAGAATTCTCCAGCCAGCTTTGCTGGCTGGAGAATTCTGGGAGCTGAAGTCCTTCAGACTTAAAGTTGCAAAGGTTGGGGACCCCTGGTTTAGAAGACAGTGCAGATCCTAAGACACCCCTGCAACTGACAGCTCAGCATTGTATGGGCCAAACGTTTGTACTCTGTGAATACCAGCAAATTCAATATCCTATAGAGATCATTTTTCTAGAACAAGTGGAGAGTGAGCAACTGGAAAGGTTATGAACACAGATCCCATTCAGACTATTAGAGTGCCAAAAATCCGTAGAAAATGTGCTTGTTATGTTCCTATTTGATGCCAGTTCAATTCAAATCAAATCACTAGAACTTTAAAATATTTTATCAATGTCCTTACATGTGATAACAATGTAGAATAACCCCTGCAATTGCTGAGAATTTATACTTGTGGTGTTCAGTTGACAATAAATCAAGATAATTCCTCAGCTTTATGACCTTAACCTTTAAGGCACTAACCTCTCTCTCAAGCCAATTTGCTCTTTTCTGAACTTTGCAAAACTTTTACATTAACCTTCTATTATATCCTTCCTCTTACAGAGCTATTTGGTTAATTTCTTTCATCATTCTGAACTTTTTCTGGGGCCTTTGTCACTGGGGAACAATAAATTGCAAATTAGTTGCCCAAGGTCTGCTGCAATCACCTGTGGAGGTGTGTGCTTATTTTCTCCTGCTGAATCAAATCACCAGACTTCCTGTTCTGTAAAAATACAGACTATTTTATGATTGGAGACCATTTTGTGCATAATCTTCTTGGCCAAAACAAAACAAAACACTTTACATTGAGTATTATACCCAAAAAAGATCCTCCTTCCTAGCCCATTCATTCAATTGTAAGTAGAGTCAAAAGAATAATGATCCTTGGTGATAATATTTCTCTCTGGATAGTTTTTCCAGTTTGAAAAAATCCTTTGTTTTTTTCAATTATGTTATAGACTGACGTAGCCAGCTCCCCCTCATCAGCACCAAGTACAACAAATAGCTGATTTCAGTTCCTTCCCTCCCAGCTTTTGGCATGCAGATAGCTTCAGAAGCAATTTGCCACCTTACAGCTATATTGAAGGGTACTGAGGGAAAGTTCTTTGACACACCCTTAACCGGGTGGGTTATAAAAACTGAAAGGATATCAGTCCCTTCAGTTAAAAGGTAGAAGAACAACACTCAAGGGAAAAATCCTTCAGATCTCTCTCTCTCTCTCTCTCTGTGTTTTCAGTTAACCATATCCCCCAGAAGTGGGAAGGGAGGGGCTGCAATCTGTTTGGGGTTCAAAGAACAATGACGGTGTCATTTTGAAATTCATTTTTCAAACAGATTATGCCTTCCATTTGAATCACCTTCAATGATGATTATTCTATCGTAAGTCATCTTAATGGAAGCTCTTTCTAACAACAGCCCACTATACTTTTTGAAGACCTGCACATTTTAGGGATTTCTTTTGTCTTAAAGAAAAAGGAAGAAGGCTGCTAAGGCAAACCAAATAGGGAAGCATGTTGAGAGAGAGAGAGAAAAGAAAAGTTGATGCAGAAAAATAAAGATTGAAAGTCGTAATTTTAGTTTACTATTGTAGTGATTGGCAGCTTGCACTTCTTAGCTGTGGGTGGCTAAATTTTTCTGATTCTGACTAAAATAGGAGGCTAAGATGGTGGAGCAAAGTATTAGAGATATATTTGAAAGGTCTGTAAATAAATAAAATGGAATGGAATGGAATGGAATAGAATAGAATAACAGAGTTGAAAGGGATCTTGGAGGTCTTCTCGTCCAACCCCAGTGTAGGCAGGAAACCCTACACCACTTCAGGTTATCCAACATCTTTTTGAAAACTTCCAGTGTTGGAGCATTCACAACTTCTGGAGGCAAGTTGTTCCACTGATTAATTGTTCTAACTGTCAGGAAATTTCTCCTTAGTTCTAAGTTGCTTCTTTCCTTGATTAGTTTCACCCATTGCTTCTTGTCCTGCCCTCAAGTGAGAGTGGGACAAGAATACTCTAAATAAATACTAGAAAGGTCTCTAAAAAAAATGACAATTTGTGGACTCTCTGATTATAAGCAATCCTCTCAAAGTACTTGTGAGATGCTGACATGTGGAGAACGTTACCAAACTGCTGAGGCAACTTCACCAGTAGCTGAAGACGCAGAGGAATATATTGCAGCCTTGGAAGAACCAGATATTAACTTTCATTTTCACCCTCACTATTATGGTTCAAATGTAAACCTTTTAACACAACTGAAAGAAGAGTGACGAGAAGAAAGCCAAATTTGAGACTTTTACTTTAAGGACATTAACAAGGTTGAGGATTTCATGATAATAATAATAATATTTATTGTCATTGTACTAAAATTACAATGAAATTGGTTATTTTTTTTTTTGCCTAACTCTACTGTGACACCAGGAGCTCAAAGCCGCAGTGTCTAAGCACGCCACCATCTTTCCAGCTGCTGTTTCGATGATAAGAAAGGACTACTAGTTCTTGATACTTCGAGAGAAGAAAAATATTTTACTCCCTGAAGATAGGGAACAGTGACTAAACTTAATAAGTTAACTGGAATCAAGATGCATTTTTCTCTACCTGATATGTGCAACTGAAAGAAAGTTTAACTCAAAATTTGAAAATGTTTTTTTTAACAGATATATAATGCTTAAGTAACTCTTAAAGTAAACAAAACTATTGAAAATGTATTTGAAGTACCTGTATTAAGATAAAGTAAAACGATGTACCAGTTTAAAGAAAAACTCTGTTAAAAAGGATGTTTATAAAAGAAAAAATATTCTATAAGAGTAGTTTGGAGGGAGGGAGCTAAATGCAATATTGAAGTCTAAAGCTTGCATGTTAAAGTCAAAGAATAAAATGTATTAGAAAGTTTTTATTTATAAAAGTGCTTTTTATTTGCTTTTAAAAAGTTTAGTATTTTGAGGGAAAGGGGAGGGTGAATGGGGGAAAAAAGGTCCCCCCTTTAGTAAGGCCAAAGAATTTGAAAGAATACAGTAAATTTTATAAATAAAAATGGTGACAGTTCACAAAGATTACTAGGTGCAAATAGAAATACATAGTATTTCCATCGCAAGGAAGGTAAAGCAGGAATTATTAAATTGAATACTTTATTTAAAGAGGAAATATGTTCTTATTAAAATATCGCCTCTGGAATTTGTGCTTGTGAAGAAAAAAATACAAAATTTTTGTTTTGTTGATTAGAAAGATTTGTTATAGAAATGGCTAGTTATATATTAATATGTAAAAGCAAAAAGTTGAGGTTGTAGCGTATTTATCTTGTACTGTGCTAGGAAGAGTTGGAAGTCAATGCCCCCATTTCTTTCTTTTTCTCTTTCACCTTGTACCTCACACCCCCTTTTTCTGTTCCCTTTCCTTCCCTTATTTTCCTATTTCCTTTTCACTTTTTGTATTTTATACAATACAATTTTAAAAAAATGGTAAAAAACCCCAAAACAAATAGCAAGTATTTTATTAGCATATGTCATAAAGTGCCAATTGCACACAAGGGTAAGCAAATTATGGAAATGCAACTGGTCCAGAAAGATGGGACATCTTGAGATACCAGTATTAAAAAGTGATTGTCAAAGGCAACGGGAGTTCAATCCTCTATAGCAGGGATTTTTAAGCTGTGGATTGTCACCTCCACAAGTATCATTAGCAACATTGAAGAAGGCTGATTTTTTTAAATTGCTCCAGGCATGATAATTTTGCTCAGATCTTTGAATATTAGTAAGTTTGTAAATTGGTTCCCTCCTGCTTTTTTCCCCTCTTATGAACCACCAACCATTCTGCATCTTTTGAATTATTTTTATATTACAGAATCTTATCTTGAAATTGATAAGATTCAATTTCAAGATATCAATTTTTTTTAAAATTGTTTTCTCTTTATTATGGTTTAATGATGAATGATTACTGTTCAAAATCTGCCAGTATTTAAAAATGTATTTGTAATTTGCTTAGATGACAGTGTAATGTATTTGGTGGATTGAAATTTTTAACACAACAGACACATTTATTTTTACAAATAACTCAAAGTGGTGAACCTCCTCCTTTTATTTTCCCCACAACAACCTTCAGAACCTTTCCTCCGAATCGGGATCCAGTCCGCCGCCATCTTATGTCTCAAGCCATTCAACATCTGCTGGACATCCGGGCGGTGGAAGGGGTTCCAGAGGACGAGAGGGGTTGGGTCATTGTTCCAACCTATTGAGATTTTGAAACTGCTGCCCTTGTTCTGCCCCAGTCGATGGAATCCTCCTCCTGGATTCGTGAATCCCCCATTACTCACTTTTGTTGATGGATAGTGATATATGAGGTGGGCTGGGCTGAGAGAGGGAATGACTGGCCAAAACCAGCCAGCTGGTTTTCATGACTAAGGTGGAATTTGAACTTATGGTCTCCAGATTTCTAGCCTCATACTTTAACCATCCATTTAACCACTTCATAAAACTGGTTCTGTATGGGTGAAAAAATTTATTTTTGAAGCAAGAAACAACTTAGTTCACATGGTACACTATTATCAGACCGTGCCAACCATTAAGTTTGATCACCATTTTTTGAGTTCAGCTTCTGGAAATACTTTTGTTTCTCCATCAATTTGGAATATAGTAATCAATTTGTACTCTTTGGATTGTCTGTAGAAATATACACCTTAGCGAAGTTCAATGTTTTAAATTGTATACAATTCTGTCATTTTGTTGATTTAGTATGCCCATAACAATTCATTATTAAATGTAAATGGTTTACTTATGTCTTGTCCAATCTTATCCTGATGAAATTAGTACTTGGAGAAAAGTGGTCATGGTTTGGCAAAATTTGAGAATTCATTTTATACTTAATTTGGCCATTTTCTTGTTCTTGACATATCAGGGTCACCCTCATCTATTTGTTTGTCTCTTGTATGCACAGATGGTCTTGGTTCTTATAATTCTTGGAAGTTCAGACTTCATACATGTTGTTCTAAAATAAGAATGCCTGATCTGAGTTTCTGTAAAGCATGGTTTCAACTTTGTTCTTCTATACCAGGGGTGTCAAACTCAAGGCTTAGGGGCCGAATCTGGCCTGTGGGATGCTTAGATCTGACCTATGGGGCCACCCTGGAAACAACAAAGGACCAGCTCTCAGTGCCTCTGCCAGTGAAAACACAACTCGGGAGGGCCGCCCAAGCTCCATTTTCTCAGGCAGAGGGTTGCGGGAGGCTGTCGCCACTGAAAACAGAGCTTGCAAGGGCTGTGGGTGGCCCTCTTGAGCTCCATTTTTGCTGGCAGAGGGTTGCAGGAAGCTGTCACCACCAAAAATGGAGCTTGCAAGGGCTGTGGCCAGCACTATGGAGGTCCATTTTCACTGGCTGAGGATTGCAGGAGGCCCTTGCAGCCAAAATTGAGTGCAGGAGCCTGTTTTCTCTGCCAGAACACTTGGGCCACCACAGGGGCCCTCAAAACGAGTGGCGTTGAGCTGGCCACACCCTGGCTATGCCCACTCTGGCCCCATGAGGTCAAACACAACCCTCAATGAAGGTTGGCCTTCAATGAAATTGAGTTTGACACCCCTGTTCTATACTGGTACTTAAGTACATACACACAACTAAATGTCATAAAACCTGACATCAAATGACTTTGTACACATTCTTTTCCAGTCATTTTCTGGGTCCTGCCTTTCAGTTTCTTGCAGGGAGAGCACTCACAGTACTCTTTCTTTGCTGGACCAAATAGAGACTCAAAACAGGTTTAATAAGTAGTTATCCTTGAATTAGGTCAGGAAGTCCGACTAGCTGCCATTAAAGAGATGTTATTCTACTAATTTAGTCTTCAAGGGCAACCCCATGTAAAGTGAATGACATAGTTTATTTGAAATATGAGAAGGGTGTGAATTTTCAGTGCTTCCTGGTCAAGGAAGGGATGCAAAAAGACAAAACCCAAAGTCTTTCATTACCTCAGCTTTTGCCTGTTGTTCCAACAGAAGTTGTGAATTCAAGAGACCACCCTGACTTAGGGAAAATTGTAAGCCACAGATCCATGGAACCAAATGGTTTCTATACCAAGAGTAACTGTGCTGTTGGAATTTGTCCCCCTCCTCATTTCAAAAGCTTGCAAAAAAGGTGGGATGGAGAATAGTCTCAAGAGTGTAGCATTTCTTTCTGATGATATTGTCTTTAATTCTGCCATAGATCTCTTAACATTCACTTGTTTGCTTCAAGTGCCTACAGTTCATAAAACTAAATTGTCAGGTACCAAATGTGATGAGATGAATTTGACAGAAGCTCCCATCTTATTCCATAGGGGAAAAAACAAAAACAAAACCACAGATTTCTCTTCTGCTAATTGTGTCTACCACAAAGAGATCTTGCAATATGCTCACAGTGGAAAAAATACCATTGTTCTTTGTTTTTTCAAAGGTAGGCTTAATGTTATCAAATTCACAGTAAAATGATGCATGCTAACCTCCAGGGAAGTCCGGTGGAGTAATTACGCCTCCTGATCTTTTCCATAGCACGGAGATAGACAAGCTCAACCAGCTGTCGTTTGTTCTTATCCAATTATCAGAATTCCACCAGAGAAGACTCATCTGCTTTTCCTGGTGAGGCAACAATTAGGAAACAGACCTGGAGGACTCTTTTATTGAACCATGAAAAATGCTTCCAAATTGCTTTACCATCAGGCCATGAATTTTAAGTAGGCTTTCCCTGAATTTTATTGCAAAGACTTTGCAACAATAAACACCAAGACATTTTTTTTAAAAAAAAAAATCTCCAAATTGCAGGATGCTTTCATTTCTTGAAGAACAAGATGTGCCAGTGATCTCCCTTAATTTCTGTTCCTGTGCTTCCTTTTGGATTGAGAAAAATCTTCCCAGGTGTTCTCTATGAAGTCCTGATGCTCTTGTATAAGTGATTATTAACCTAAAGATGCTTTTTCATAGCTGGGTGTCAGGATGCTAATAAGAGTCCTTCTGCTGTCAGGTGAGCCTGATTGGCTTTTAGTGGGAAAAGCATTTATTGGATAGATTGAACATCATCACAATCATGGGGTAACAGGAAGGAAAGTGACAAGGAGACATTGCTAAACATTGTTCTTGAAGATGAACAGATTAAAAGAAAAGAATGTTATTATAATCTCATTTTAACTTTCATAATAGTGAAAGTGGGGACTAGAAGAATGATGATGGCTGAGGCACTGCTTAAAAAAAAGATATAACTTTTCTTCCTGCATTAACATTTCTACAGCTGATTATAACTACTGCAGTTGGCAAAGATCATGATGATTTACATATTTTTATTTTCCAGCAAATACAGAATCAATTCTGATAAAGATAATCATTGAAATTTCTTGCCAGCTGCTGAAATGGGATCATGTACAATCAGAAAAAAAATAGTTTGTGCCTTCCAAAACATTTGGGTTTCATTCATTCTCTTAATTTTCTATAAAACACTTTCAAGATATAAAATATTACACCTTCGCAATAGCTCAATATTCAGTATAATTTTATTATCAACTTTGTAGCAAATAAACTTACAAGACAACTGGAAAGGTTTCATTAAATAAATAGAGAAAAATAAAAAAAATACAAAAACATTAAAATAATATTTTTCTGCTTTTTTATTTGTGTCTAATCCTTCACCAGAGCATCTGAAGTTCATAAAAAAAGCAGAAAAATGTCCCTTTTAATCTTTCTGTCATGAACAACTCAGAAATATAACACAGGTTTGGTTTTTCTTTATTGGCTTCAAATGCTATTTAAGCTTTTAGCTAAACTTGGTGAAACCATTTTTTAGCTGTTTGTAGTAGTATTTGATCTTTACACATTTTAAAGGACAACACAATCTGAGTAACCTTAGTTCAATTGCATTGAAGGTTGTAGTCTGATATATGCTGAGGTATATAGTCAGGCTGGACTGATATGGTCTGTGATTGTTATTTAATAATCTTAATATAACTTATTTAGATTTTCTCCATAGATAGATCAGTTTTTATTTGTGTGGTTCCTTTAAGAGGTTTCCAGTGTATTACCGTACATGCTTCAACAAGAACCATAAAATAATACCTTCTAAATAATAGATGACTTTTCTGTGGTGGATAAACATTTGACAATGTTGATCTTTATTTGGTAAATGTGACACATACCAAATGAGATAACGAAAGAAGAACATGTGGAAGAAGATGAGCCCTTAAGAGATATAGGTTTAGTTTTGACCTGCCTATTTTGCTTTCTGTCCTTCCAGATGTCACAAAATAAGATTGAACAAATGTGTGGGACTACAACTCACAGCTCTTGGATAAAGCCATGCATTTGTAAGCCGCTCCGATAAAGATACTAAACACTGAGTCTCAAAGACCAGCAAACACAGCCAGAGTGATCACCGATGTGGATGATAGTGTCAAAACACTCCACACAGCAGGTGTACATGTACCTATATGAAGCTCTGCCCTTTTCTTATTTGGCATTGCATGTGTGACATTCCTGTGGACTTGCCCCGCGACTCGACTGAGGACCTAGTGGCCGCATGGTTAAGTGCGGCCACGGGGGCCTTGGACCGAGTCGCGCCCGTGCGGCCTTTCTTGCGGCGACGATCCACCCGGGCTCCTTGGTTCACCGAGGAGCTTAGGGAGATGAAGCGCCACAAGAGACGCCTAGAGAGCAGATGGAGATCCTCTCGCTCCGAAGCCGACCGAACACTAGTGAGAACCTACATAAGGACTTACCTGGTGGCGATAAGAGTGGCCAAACGTGAGTATTGTGCCACTCTTATTGCATCCGCAGATAACCGCCCTGCCACCCTGTTTGGGGTGACCCGCTCCCTCCTTCAACAGAGGCCGCGGGAAGCCCCTCTACAGGGTCGAGCAGAGGAATTTGGGATTTATCTGCAGGAGAAAATCACTCGGATTTGGAGCGAGCTGCCCTCCATCGATAGTGGTCCAGCTGAGCGGTCCGAGGTTGCTCTTGAGACACCATCTTGGGAGGAGTTTGATTTTGTTACTACCGAGGATATGGACAAGTTGTCAAAGAGACTTAGGGCTACCACATGTTTATTGGACCCGTGTCCCTCCTGGCTTGTACTGGCATCCTGGGAGACGACACGAGGCTGGCTCCAGGGCATTGTCAACGCATCTTTGAGTGAGGGGTCCTTGCCTGCCGTCTTGAAAGATGCGGTAGTAATGCCCCTCCTCAAGAAGCCGTCCCTGGATCCAGCATTACTAGAGAACTATCGTCCGGTCTCCAACCTTCACTTTTTAGTGAAGGTTGTTGAGAGTGTGGTGGCTCAACAGTTTCCGCGACACTTGGAGGAAGTTGATTATCTAGACCCGCGCCAGTCCGGCTTCCGACCCGGGCATAGCACCGAGACGGCATTGGTCGCGTTGGTTGATGATCTCTGGAGGGCGCGGGATAGAGGATATTCCTCTATCCTAGTCCTATTAGACCTCTCAGCGGCTTTTGATACCATCGACCATGGTATCCTATTGCGCCGACTGGGGGGGTTGGGGCTGGGAGGCACCGTTCTACGGTGGTTCTCTTCCTACCTCTCTGGTCGGTCGCAATATGTGTTGGCAGGGGGGCAGAGGTCGGCCTCGAGGCCCCTCGTATGTGGGGTACCTCAAGGGTCGGTCCTCTCGCCCCTACTGTTCAACACATACATGAAGCCGCTGGGCGAGATCATCCGTGGTTTTGGGGTGGGATATCATCTGTACGCTGATGATACTCAGTTGTACATATCCACCCCAGACCACCCCAACGATGCCGTCGAGGTCATGTCCCGGTGTTTGGAGGCCGTACGGATCTGGATGGGTAGTAACAAACTCAGGCTCAACCCGTCCAAGACTGAGTGGCTGTGGCTTCCGGCACCCTGGTTCAGCCAGATTATTCCAACTCTGGCCATTGGGGGCGAAACACCGGCCCCCGTGGAGAGGGCGCACAATTTGGGTGTCCTCCTGGATTCCCGGCTGTCCATGGAGCACCATGTGGCGGCCGTGGCCAGGGGGGCTTTCCATCAGGTACGCCTGATGCGCCAATTGCGGCCCTTACTGGACTGGGCTGCCCTTCGCACAGTCACTCAGGCCCTCGTGACCTCTCGACTCGACTACTGTAATGCTCTCTACATGGGGCTTCCCTTGAGGTGCACTCGAAAGCTGCAGTTAGTCCAGAATGCAGCCGCGCAGGTGATTACGGGAGCGCCTAGACACTCCCACATAACACCTATCCTGCGCGAGCTGCACTGGCTTCCTGTGGTCTTTCGGGTGCGCTTCAAGGTTCTGACGACCATCTTTAAAGTGCTCCATGGCTCGGGGCCTAGTTATATGCGAGACCGCCTCCTGCCCCATACATCCCTCAGACCAATACGCTCCCACAGAGAGGGCCTCCTCAGGGTGCCGTCGGCCGGACAATGCCGACTGGCGACACCCAGGGGGAGAGCCTTCTCTGTGGCAGGTCCAGCCCTTTGGAACGACTTACCCCCTGAACTTCGCACCATCTCTGACCTCCGCCTCTTCCGCAAGTGTCTTAAGACACATTTGTTCCATCTAGCCGGCCTAGCGTAGCCCCCTATACTGACTTTTAGATAGTTTTTAAATTTGGGGATTTTAATCTGGTTTTAGCACAGGTTCTATTGAATTAGTTTTTTAAATTTTATATGATGTTTTGTATGTATTTTAATTTTCCTGTGCGCCGCCCTGGGTCCGTTTGGAGAAGGGCGGGGTATAAATTGAATAAATATAAATATAAAATGTAATATAAAAAGAGGTGGGGCTTCAAATGTGTGGTCATGGCTGCCATTTTGACTTTTGTGCTTCACCCACGCAAAGATATACCCCTAAACACAAACATGAAGACAGTCAGCAGGCCACTTTCTTGCAGAAACCTTATTCTGTTTCCAATTTCCAGTGACAAACTCAAGTGTCCAAATTTATCCCTGCTTTAATTACAGTCACTAAGGAAAGGAGTTTTAAGCTGACAACATAAAAATAGAAAGTGTTAGTTGGGAATGGTTCACAGCCCAGGGGGAAGGAAGTCTTTGAGTGTGAGAGTAGTCCAGGAGCCATTGGGTTAGGAAAGCAGAAAGTAGTAAAGCTTGCTTCAAACAGGCAGCACAGCATAGCATCCAAAGGCTTCAAGCAGAGATCTAACCGAAGAGATATTCAATAAGCAGACTTGAAACAACTGGTTGCATATTAGAAGTGAGAAACAGCGCAGGAACTTGGGGCTAGGAAAAGTGCTAAGCAGGTTGAGCAGTGATTACTGCCTGACATTAAATCTGGAAGAGGTTTCTTTGCGAGAAGAATGATGGTGGGTGGGATAGCTGCTAAAAACACTCCAAGGTTAAAGGGTATGAGGACGACTTATGAGGCTGACTAGTAGCATGATCTGAAACAAATGTGCATTTGCCAAAATGGAAAGTTTCCAATGATTTCCAATGTACATAATTAACGTTTGGATTTTGTTTGTACTTAATACATTTTTTTAAAAAAATCTGTTTTACAGCGCAATTTTGTGCAAATGTTACGTTTGCATAAACTAGTCTATAGGTCTCTATAATCAGGTCAAATGCCATAATGATGACTTCATTTATGGTGTAGTTATTTGGCTCCACAAATGCTGATGAAAAGCATTTTTAAAGGTTTCCTTAGGCCTATTTCTATTGCTCTTCTTTGATTCTATCAGAATTACTCAAGTTCCAATTCTCAAGCAATTCAAGAGCTATAAATGGGCACATTTCTGTTTTTTCTGGGATTTTATCAGAGAACAGCAGCTGCTCCTTACTACTTAATGTGTCCGTGCTATTGAACATGAGAACATGTTTCAAAATTTAAATGAATTCTACTCCTATAAATGTTATATTTTGTAGCAAATTGTTTTGTTATTTCAAACCTGTCCCATCACTGGTAAAAATACTTGTTGTGTAATTTGATTATAGACTAGGTGAGCTTTCCCCCCCATGTTCCAGGGTAAAATTAATATGGGCATAGCCATTTATTTCTGAATCATAACAATGTGATTATTTTAATAGTTGTCAGGTTTCAAGTAATGCATCTATCACAAATTGAACTCTGAGGCATTCCTTTTCTCAAAGTACGAATTTGTTTAGATGCACCATATTGGCACTAACTGGTGAAAAGCCAGTACTAAAGTTCCCGCGCTTTTCACCCCAATATAAGTTTCAGTTTTCTAAAGTTTCCAAAATAACTGACACATTGTCCAACCAAGATGGGAGCTGGTTGCTCCGTGACATCTATCCTCCTCCTCCTCCTCCTCCTCCTCCTCCTCCTCCTCCTCCTCCTCCTCCTCCTCCTCCTCCTCCTCCTCCTCCTCCTCCTCCTCCTCCTCCTCCTCCTGTCAGCCAGACATTGGAACATGGCTGACTCATCAATTAGGAATGATGTTGTGACTGAAGGCTCCATCTCTCTTCAGCCCCAACCTGTGTCAAACTGAATTCCTGTCAGAATGTTCAAGGATACAAACAATCCCACACTCCAATCAAATTCAGGCTTGACAATAGTCTCATGTTATTTCTGATTATTTGCTAACTGCTTAAAACTAACCATACGTCACTCATGATTTATAGCAGTTATAATGTTGGACACTGACAACACTTTCATTGTTACGGATCTAATAACAGAATCAATAATTTGTGCTTGAGAAGGAGAAATCAGGTTAGGATTGTGTTGCGTGACATGGCCATTGGCTGTGCTATATTTTTGTTGCAACTGCAACCTACTTGGGGTCTCAAGGACATTCTGACCGTGAAAGACTGAAAGAAAACATTTCCAGAAATGTATTGTTGCCATGGGAAACTTGATCACCATCTTAGTTTACCATCTTATTTTCTTTCTCTTCTCTTTATTATTTTTCATTGCTTTTAATTTATAACAAAAGGAAAAGAAAAGCAATAACCAGAATACAAACTTAAAGGATAACTCAAAAACCAGAAGACACCAAAACAAACAAACAAACAAACAAAGGAATATCTGTTACAGAAAATATAAACACAACAGAATTAATGCTTTTAAAATGAGAGTCTTTTTATTTTTCACAGTGTTGGGAGTGCAGGCTAGTATATATGCAAAAAAAGTATCTTACACCCAGGATTCAAATTAGAGCTTTTTTCTACTTGAATAAAATGATCTTCCTAATATATGCCCACACATGATAAATTCAAAGTCTTTCATGCCTTGATATAAGTATAGAGGGACATATTTTAACATCACATTCACATCTTTGGCTTTTATTTTTTTCTCCTAATGGCCTATTTATAGCTTTATGAATATTAAGCTGAAATGGTGTCAACATGGAACAATCACAAAACATATGAGTCATTATCCCTTCTGACATATTACACTTCCAACTTACAGATATTGCAGCCTAGTGTTTGTGAGGCGTGCGCTAGGGTGTCCAATAGACTTGAGGAAAAAAAATGTCAGAGAAATATATAATTAAATATGCTGAATACATTTAATATTTTCCCTTTTTGGGTCACACCAAAGATCACAATGTGATGACAACTCTGGGGAAAGGCTTTGAGAGAAATATCTTTTTCTCTCCTAGTAGGATAAAGCTGCATAGATGTTTGTCTATCTCTATAAAGTATTTTCTGTGAATAAAAATCCTTTTAGTTTCTAACAGAAAGCTGTAGTGTTTTTTCCCCACTAATCATTGTTCAGATTAGGTTCTCTTTTCAGGAACCCTCATACACATGGACATTTTTTTTCTCCGTAACAAAGTGCTGGTGAATGGATTTTTAATGAAATGTCAATATAGACTACTAAAAAAGTACACTTTGTATTTGACAAACAAAATAAGTTCTTGGCATTCTATTAATTCTATTCCATCCTAGAGGGAATAGCAACTGTAAAATACAGGTTAAGGTCTTAAAAAATAAACATGTTTTGGTGAAAGATCTTAGAAAGTGTAATATTTTGCTTCTAGTCCTACTATGCCCTCCTATCATTGATATTCCAAAATCAAAATGTCATTTTTGATTAACATCAAACATACATATATGAAAATACATTGTATGTAAACTTCACATAGATACTTTTAATAGATATGCTGTGTCTTACCATAGGGAAAATTAGGAAGACATTACAATTGTTAAAGAGAGTCATTAAAACAAATCTATGAACACTTTCTGAAAGTCTTTTTTGATATCATACATTTCCTAATATACTAGAATTTAAGCAGTCTTGTGCCACTGGCATAAAGATATAGTTTTCTGAAAAACGAGGGTAAGCATCTTAGAATTATTTCTGTCCCCTAAACTGAAAGGGCATAATTCTATTCTATTCTATTCTATTCTATTCTATTCTATTCTATTCTATTCCATTCCATTCCATTCCATTCCATTCCAATTAATATAATATTAATATAACACACACACACACACACACACACACACACACACACACACAAAAAATACCACTCACACAGCATCACGAAATATCCAGCATCACGAAATTTGGCACATATGTTCCTCTGGGTGTCTAGGTGCTTGCTAAGAAAAGATTTTTTGAAATGACCATCAGATCATTAGTATTTCTTATATTATGATTAACACATTCTGATGCTAAGGAGTTAGGCATTCGAATCCCCCTCCCCACCTGAAGAGAACTCTGTTCCAACTGCCACTTGGGTGTGGGCATGGCCAATGTGTGACTCATCCAGCCTGCGGGCTCGCAGTTTAAACTTTCTACTCCCCCCTCCCCCAAAAAACACTCTGATGCTAAGGAGCTGAGGGAGAGAAGGGGATAAGATAGGAGAGACCTCTGTGGAGCAAGCCTGAGAGAGAAAATCAATGGGGCCAACCTGAAGGAGAGAAAGGAATAGGAGAGGATCAATGGGGCAAGCCTGAGGAAGAGAAGAGGAGAGGAGAGGCCGTTCATAACTATTCATTCATGTTCAAGCTGTAAGTGTTGCTTTATCAAGCCCAATCACATAGTTTTGTAGTGGAGCATGGGTATCCAGCTAATATATTATATATCATTCTAGAGGATATGTCCCAGGATGCTGGGTCTCCTCACCTCACATGAGTAGCCAGCCTATTTGTGGTATATAAGGAGGTTGTTTCAGAATGGCAGTCTTCATCATATTATGGGAAATGGGGAAGGGCATGCCCCTATTTTCTGCCGTTTCTTCTGATCCTAAATCGATCAAGCTTGCATGGCTGAAGGAAAATCCAAACTTTTCACTAGCTGCTTTGTATGGAGTTGCAGCTTCCATGTTCCTGGGAAGAACTTTCCCATCCCTTTCCAGAGACCTTCAGTATCTTCTTTCCCTTCAGTGTCTTCTTTCCTACTATTTCATTTGACTTTTGGTTTCTGCTTCCTTCTTCCATGGTTGTCCTTTTCCTTTTATACTCCTTCCTGCTTCTTTTGTCTATGAAATAGCCTCCTTTTGGTTTGGTTTTAGTTCTCATCAGTTCATCAGCCTTGTTCTCCTGCCTGTGTTTGTGGTCCTGCTAAGAAGAAGAGGGTGGCAGCTCTTGTTATTTCATTGGGAGAGCTTTCAGCCATTTCATTTTATTTTTGTTGTGTTTTGGGGGATAACGGTAGGCATGATACAAGGAGCCTTGCTTCTTTTTGGATTTTATGTATTATTTATCAAATTTATCAACTGCCCATCTTTCTCACAGAGGGACTCTGAGTGCTGTACAAATATACTCTTATTTATTTGATTTACAGATCTAATTTCTATAGCTGCCCATCTCAACAAGTGACTCTGGGCAGCATATGTCATAGAACATAAAAACACGTGTAAAACAATTAAAACAATACAAAACAAATACATATGGCATCTAGTTGAATGCGGATATGGCACCATTCACTCACTGGATTATAATATTTCAATGCCACCAGTAAGAAAATTTTATTAAGATGCAATAAATTCTATAACTCAACATATCTAATAAATACAGTACTTCCAAAGTAAATGTATAACTTGAACCAAGCAAATCAAGGCAAAAACTGATTGATAATTGGAAAACAAATAATTCTCATAAAAGCTAGGACTGTTGTATATATTTTCCATTTAGACATATTGACATTTAAATCTATATACAATTCATTCATTCTCTCCTACCACTTTCAGAATCTCCCTGGTCCTCAACATGTTATTGCTTCAATTTTCCAAATATATTGGAAATTTAGAATAGAAGGAAAGTAAGAGTAGTGAATGCCAATTCACTAAGACATTGTTTTGGGTAGCAATTGAGATGTCTGCTTTAAAATCTCTTTGGAGAGCAATCAAATCCCTAGGGTGAGAACAACCCCTGCTAAAACTAAGATAGTTATATTTATTTCAAAAAAAAATAGTTTATGATCCATACTTGTCAGTATATTTGAAAACATACTATTAAGCAAAGCAGAATTTAGAGTACCGTGCCTGTAATGTACCTCTGCAACAGGGCACAGCAGTGGAATTCACTTACCTTCCCTGGTTCGCAAATGTGAGCATGTGCACGAACTTGCTTTGCTCGCATGCACCGCATCTGCGCATGTGCACAATCTTCTGCGCATGCACAGTGCTTGCACATTACGGCGGGGTGGGTGGGCAAGGGTGGCGTGGAGGTTCTTCATTGTGCAAGCCTATGTTTATCCAATCTCTTCTTAAAAAGTACCAGGAGACAAGAGTATTTTCAGAACATGACTAGAATGGCTGGTGAGGCCTGCCTGGCTATTCTGCCCTAGTCTGCCAATATCTGTAATGGACTGTAAGAATCACCTTAAAGAACAGAAGAAGGATCCACAGCCAAGATGACAGGAATCCAAATTCAAAGCAGGAATGCAATTTGAGAAAAGCTCTCAAAACATTTTTTTAGTTCTCTTTAGGTTAAAGGAGGTTGGGAGTGAATAAACTTTACATGAAGCCCTAAGTGTGGTAAGCTGGTGTGTGTGTGTGTGTATCTGTGAGTGCTTATGTGACAAGTCCCTGCAGCTTTCTTGGCAAGATGTCAGAAATGGTTTGCCTTCTCCCTAGGGTTGAGAAATAAGAGCTGGGCCAAGGTTCCACCAGCTGGCTTCTTGCCAAAGGCAGGACAAGAACTCACAGTTTTCTAGTTTCTATTATGGTACCTTAATTGTTGGGGATATCTCCTTTAGGAGACAGAGAGTTGTACAACAGAACTTGCAGCAAGAGAAAACATTGCTAGAAGACACACTGCTGATCTAATCTGACACCACAGTATCTCCAGTTCAGCGAAGTCAGTCAGCCAGTCAGTCAGTCATTCAGTCAGTCAGTTCATCAGACAGCCAGTCAGCCAGTCAGTTAGCCAGTCAACAAATGAGCGAAGTAACAGTGCTCCTGGCTTCCTCTTATTGCTGAGTTAATTACAGCAGCCAATTACATTCAACTGTAACATGTAAAGTAACAGAGACCATTTGTAATCATGGCTTTTATATATATATTGCTAACCCAACACTAGGATTATAGTCCTAACATTAATTACATGCAAAACTGGCTCTCTTTTTGTAAAATACTAGCTGGTAATGTCAGCGCCATGTCTAGGCTTAAACAACCTATACAGTTGCCTTGAGCACCAAATTTTATGGAGCGCTAGAATTGAAAAGAGTTTGAAAATCCACAATATGAGTGTAAAACCCAATAATCTTTCCTAGCTGTATGCCTGCTCAAGGGTTAAATATAATCATAGGGATGGAAGAAGATGGCTTTGCTTAGAATACCAAAATGTCTACAGCTCTGGAAGAATGGCCTCTTTTTGTAAAGGTTCAAAGCTGATAACCCTGAGTTGGTGATAAATCTGCAGCATACATCATGGTACAGGTGAATAATTAGAATGGATCCCAATAAAATATAGCAATAGCAATAGCACTTAGACTTATA
Organism: Rhabdophis nuchalis; assembly: GCA_039707465.1. Lineage (NCBI taxonomy): Eukaryota > Metazoa > Chordata > Lepidosauria > Squamata > Natricidae > Rhabdophis > Rhabdophis nuchalis. The sequence continues at coordinate 194,508,832 of CM077643.1, read as the reverse complement.
TATTGCTTTACAGTGCTTTACAGCCCTCTCTAAGCGGTTTACAGAGTCAGCATTTTGCTTGTAACAATCTGGGTCCTCATTTAACCCACCTTGGAAGGATAGAAGGCTGAGACAACCTTGAGCCTGGTGAGATTTGAACTGCCAAATTGCAGGCAGCCGGCAGTTAGCAGAAATAGCCTGCAATACTGCACTCTAAACATTGCGCCACCGTGGCTCATTAACTTAAATTATCTAAATTAAAACATTCTCTATGGATTCTTGGCTTTCCTAGGATAGTAGAAGAATGGGTTCTACTTCCATTTCTCTCCCAGCATCCACACCTACCGGTAATTTCCTTTCTAGTTTGAAATTATATAATGCCAATAAATGTGAGAAGCCTGCAATTCTTTCTGTTTCTAGATAGGCCACATGGGATCTTTTTATCCCATGATATATGTCACCATATACTTTTACTACCTCTATACTGATTTTGCTTCAAAAACATTTATACTGAGGCACATTCCTTGGCACTTTTTAAAATTGATTTTTCTACTTTTATTAAAATCTTAGAGTTGGTTCTTGTTTAAAAGAAATTTGATAGTAAATCTGACAGCTGCAAAAAACAAAATGGGTTCTGCCACAAAGAAGGAGACCAGATACTCTCCTACAAGAGAGTTTAAGTTGTGATTTGTGTTATCAAATCACAACTTAATCCTAGGGGGATATAAATAAAAATAATGACACCCCACCACAATATAGGTGTGAACCAAACTGTCTAAAAATTGTTTCAATGCAATCTTGGTCCCTTGCTTTCTTCTCATGGAGGAGGAGGAGGAGAGAAGGAGGAGGAGAGGAGGTGAGGGAGGAAGATCAGACTAACATTTCACTTTCTTCTACTTATTTTCTTGCTAACATTCCAATATCAAAATTATTAAACAGGCATTAAGAATGATCCTAACAGAAACCTAAATGTTTTTATTTGAATTTGAATTGAATTGAATTTATTACATTTGTATACCGCCCTTCTCCCTTACGGGACTCAGGGTGGTGAACAGGCATAATAAAACCACAAGACAAATCATATACAAATACTTAAAAAACTGATTAAATTTGGGGCCTGTTCTAAAACCAGGTAAAAATTGATTGCTAAAATTACTTAAAATCAATTAAAAACTACAATTAAAAAACTACACCAGGCTGGGCACATGGAATAAGTGCATTTTCAAGGCCCGACGGAAGAGGCGCAGATCAGTAATCGTGCGAAGGTCAGGGGGCAGGTCATTCCAGAGGGCCGGAGCTGTCACAGAGAAGGGTCTCCCCCTGGGGGTCGCCAGCCGACATTGTTTGGCCGACGGTACCCTGAGGAGGCCCTCTCTGTGGAAGCGGACTGGTCGGTGGGAGGTATTTGGTAGCAGGATGCGGTCCTGCAAGTAACCAGGTCCTATGCCATGGAGTGCTTTACTCCATGGTTACTAGTACCTTGAAGTGCACCCGGAAAGCCACAGGCAGCCAGTGCAGCTCATGCAGGAAAGGTGTTACGTGGGAGCATCTTGAGGCTCCCAGAATCCCCCGCTGGGTTGTCCTGAATCTGGAATCATCAAGGGTATTCTATTATGAAGGTCATACTGTTTTAATGAAGGTCAGATTTTCATAGGCAATTTTACATTTTTCTAGGAGAGACAAAGAAAATGTGAAGGCTTACATCAGTGTGAATCTGTCATATAATAATCAATGAATGCATACAATTCTGAACTCAATAAATTTGAAATTCGGACTTTGTTTTGCCTGAAGGAGAGGAATATTTCAGAAGTAACAAACTAGTGATTGTCCAATAGATGGTACTGTTGTCACTAGAAATGAATTTAGAAGAGTTTTGTAAGATTGCAAAGTTTATTCTGTACTTCAGCAGTTATTGTTTAGTATACCTTTTTAATGTTACATTATTTTAGTGTTCAGTTATGTTTTTGATATGAGATTGGCTTACTCAATATATTCCCAAGGGCCTCTGGGTGTGAGTGAAAGTGCTGGGGTTAGTAAGCTCCCTTCAGGAATAGGTTTACCTACTTGAACTACCTTGACTTACTGAAATTGACTAGGAAAAGTAACTTCTGGTGCCTCGTTTTCAGGAGGCACATGTTACTTTTGTTGTGGTAGGCAAGTGACAGAAGTAGCCACTCTTTGAAATGGCCTCCTTTTAAACTCTAATTAGGTCAGAGATCAGCAACCTGCAGCTCTGGAGCCACATGTGGGTCTTTCATCCCTCTACTGCAGCTCCCTATCACCGGTCAGCTCCACAATTGATCGGACTTTTGGTTAGGCAGAAGAAAAAGGATGCTGTGCTAGGAGGAGACTCTATGGGGAACCAAACCTCTGGTCAGCTCCAGAATTGAATGAGGGGGCTTCTGGTTGGGACCTTTGTGTCTCTTTTAAGGTTGCTGACCCCTGAACTAGGTCTACTTTTGTTCAAAAAACAATTCAAGAGATCTTCTAGGGGGGCATTTGGGACCTAGTGCCATTATTCTGCTGGATTTTGTTTCCCCACTAGGCGGTGGCTGGAAGGGATTTTTGCTGCTCCTTGTGCCCATAATAATTCAGGTAGTCCTTAATTTGCAGCCATACATTAGTGACCATTTGACGTTACAATGGCACTGAAAAAATTGACATGACCAGTTTTCACATTTATGACCATTACAATATCCCATGGTCATGTGATCAAAATTTGAATGTTTGGAAATTTGCACGTATTTATGATAGTTGCACTGTCCTTGGATCATGTGATCACCATTTGTAACCTTCACAGCCAACTTCAAGCAAGCAAAGTCAATGGGGGAAGCCAGATTTGCTTATTGACCTAAATGATTCATTTAACAATTGCAATGATTTACTTAGCAGCTGTGGCAAAAAAAGATTGTAAACTGGGGCAAAACTAATAACTGTCTTGCTTAGAAATGGAAATGTTGGGCTCAGTGGTAGTCGTAAGTCAAGGATTACCTATACCAAGAGTTGGCAACCTTAAACACTCAAAGAGCCACAAAGGTCCTAAATGGAAGCCCCCCATTCAATTCTGGAACTAACCAAAAGTCCATTTCCCCCACCATAGAGTCTTCTAGTGCAGCATCCTTTTTCCTCTACCTATCTTAACCGAAAGCCCTATCAATTGTGAGCTGACTGGTGACCGCAGCAGAGGGATGAAAGAGCCATATGTGGCTCCAGAGCCACGAGTTGTTGACCCCTGTCCTATACTTTCAGAATTTTGCTAGGCATGTGTACAAATTTAGGGTGGGAGACCAGTTATTCTATCACCTCTTCTTTAACCGATTGGAGAATTAAGGAAAATTTGCAATGATGATACTGCTCTGGATATGATTTTACGGAGACATTGAGGAAAGGGAAGATCTGGAGGGTGAGACGAATGAGAGAATTGAATAGATAAGCCAAGAAAATGAATGGAAAAGAGAAGCCTTCAGGATAAAAAAAATGCTTAAGTGAAGGTGAAAAGATAGTGTGGATGAACCAGGAAGAGAAGCAGTGGAGCACAGTTAGAAAAAAATGTTGAGTTATTCATCTATCACTCCAATCTTGAACATAGTTTATTTCCCTAAGGACATAATAAGTTTTGTTTCTACTCTCTTCTTTCAGTTAACTCTATCCTTAATTTAGTGTTACTGTTGCATATGGAATGACACCATCTACAAAACAACATCCTTTCATAAATCAATCCTTCCTTAATAGTAAATGTGACTCTTGCAAATGTTTCAACCAATGGCGACATGAGGCTTTGCTAGTACAAGGCAGTAATTTGAATGCAATCTTAATCACCCTTAGAGTAGACCCACTGAGTCAATGATGCTAAATAGATTGATTGAAATCCAGATCCGAGTCAAAGTAACCTACTTTCTTGTAGCAGGAAAATTGACAGAACCCATACAGATTGAAAAGTGTCTCAAAATTTAGGCAGTGTTGAAATTCTAATTAAAATCGAACACAGCCAGGCCTAAATATAGCTTTTTCTGCATAGAGACAATTTCAATCTGTTTGAAATCTTAGTTTTTAAGAAACTGTGCAAGTTTAAATCTATATGCACTGATATTTCAGCATCTCATAAAATATAGTATAGCACACAACTGGCAATAGAACTACAAGTTTATTTCATTGTCTGTCTCTCCTGAGGATATAACCATATTCTGGAGATGTTAGTCTTTGTCCAGGGATGAAATTCAGCAAGTTCTGACAGGTTCTGGAGAACCAGCAGTGGAAATTTTGAGTAGTTCGGAGAACCAGCAAATACCACCTCTGGCTGGCCCCAGAGTAGGGAGGGAATGGAGATTTTGCAATATCCTTCCCCCAGGAGTGGGGAGGTAATAGGGATTTTGCAATATCCTTCCTCCAGGAGTGGGGAGGGAATGTAAATTTTGCAGTATTCTTCCCCTGCCATGCCCACCATGCCACGCCCACCAAGCCATGCCACGCCCACCAAGCTACACCCACAGAACTGATAGTAAAAAAAAATTGAATTTCTTTGTCTTTGTCTATCTTTATAATGCATTTTCTGTAAATACATGTCTGCTCTTTTGTAGTCATAAAGTCTGCTGCATTAATCTTTGCTCAGATTAGATTTCTACCTTCAGGATGCTTAACACATACACTCAGAACATGTTAATCTCTAACATATATAACATTTTTATATAAGCAGAAAATGCAACATTGGACCTATTAAGCATTAATATCAAGCATTAATATTTACAGTAATTGTAGGCTCCTCCAATCTATAACGTAAAGGTAAAGGTTTTCCCTGTTCAGTCATGTCCAACTCTGTTTCTTAGCCAAGGGAGTCAACGTTGTCTATATGCATGACTATATGCTGAAGCACACAGAACACTGTTACCTTCCCACTGAAGTGGTACCTATTAATCTATTTGCATTTGCATGCTTTCCAACTTAGGCAGCCTATTATTTTATTTTTCCTTTTTTCAGTATTCTGTTGACAAAAATCACATAAACAAAAACATTAAATAAGTGAGTGATATACTTAAATTTATGGGCTTTACCACTTTGGTTGTTTTAAACATATTTGATTTCTTCTGTGTTTTCCAACATTCACTAGGCAAATTTCATTATAAAATCATTGGAAGGAATCCTGGAGATCGCCCTGACCATTCCTCTCATGGTCAGGAAATTTCCCATTTTAATTTTGAATTTCTCTCTGTATATCTTCTATCCATTTGTTCTTATCCCATTCTCAGGCATTACAGGGAATAAATCCACATTCTCTTACCTGTGATTGCTCTTCAAAAGTTAGAAGACAGTTCTAGAACAGTGGCCAAGACAAACTCTGAGGTACCAGCACTACATACCTCTCCCCATGTAGGCATAGATTCATTAAAGACCACACATTGGATATAGTTGTTCAACCAATTGCAAATCCATCATTCATTCCCTTTTTATCAAGAAGCAGGCTATAGTATAATCTTATCATGGGCCAAATTATTTAATATGTTTTTAAATTGTTTTAACTTCTATATATCTGTGTTTTATTTTGGCTGCACACCGCCTGAGTCCTTTGGGAATAGGGCGGTATAAAAAATTGAATAAATCTAAACCTAAATCTAGTTATGCCCTACTGAAGACCAGGTAGACTATATCTATAACATTTCTTGGTCTATTAATTTCATCAATTGTTAAAAAAAAAGATTTATTTGACATGACCTTTTTAAAATAAACCCATCCTCGGTTCTCATAGGTACCTTACTACTTTCTAAGGACATGCAAACTCACTAATTGATTATCTTTTTAAAACAATTTTCACAGGTATTGATGTCAAGCTTATACTGACATCTTCAAAATCCTGCTTTGAAAAACCTACTGCACTTTTAATGTACCTATTGTAATATTCACCTTCAATAAGCAGGTTAATATGTAAGAATAATGTAGGTACAGTGTATCTTTTACAATATATCATCAAAGAGTTGTTACCTAATAAAAATAGATGCCATATAATTTATACTTTGATTTTTGAGCTTAAGAATAACAAATTTTGTCTTGTAAAAATTGTTTCTTTTGTTCATCTTCCGTTCATAGAGAGATCATTAGACATAGATCAAAAAGACCTAGGATGAAAATCCAGTTACTTATAATGATTTATGAGTAACTTGGAGCAAAGCCTTCTTGCTCAGTGGCTTATTATGAGAATAAGAAAGAAAGTAGATATACCGAGTTGATCCATTGGGAAGAAAAGTGTGATAAAAATATGATGGATCAATGCGGAACTCTTCTGGGATGCACTTAAATGCTTGAAATGTATTCAGAAATGGTGAAGTGGACTGGTAGGTACCAGCTGGTCAAGATGAAGGCTGCATACTGTGGGATGTAGGTCTTCAATATTTTATTTTCCTATTATTTCAAGTTCCTTGGAAATCTAGAGTCTTAACAGCATGGGCATCTTGGCAATGCTTTTGATATCAACATTCTGAGTAGTAACACAAATTCAAGTACAAAGAAAATGGATTGCTTTCTATACTATGTAGTGCCAATTTCTTTAAATTTCATCCTTCCCTTACAGTATGGAAATGTACTCATTTTAACTGCTGCTTGTATCTATAATTCTTACTTTTGTTTATATCTGCATAATACTGCCTATCCATTCTTAATGTACTTTTCTTTTCCTTTCTTGTTACTGCCAAAATCTGACATGTGTGGTTCTTTTTTACATAGACATTTCTTAAAATTTTTACCGCTAAAGGCAGAATGGAAAAAACAAACTTAGAAGGTAATGCTTGTTATTGCCTACAGTTTGCTTTAGTACATATAATATGTATAGTCTGTTCAAATAGCAATCCAGGTATTTTCGATTAATTAAAAAAACCCACACCATGACATATGCCTATGCCTACAATAGGATCCTTCTTGGTAAAAACGATTTTGTCTACTGCTGGACAATTAAAATTATCTGAGTCTCTTCATCTTCTTTTCTCCCGCCCCCCACCCCTCTTCCTAGCACTTTTCCTGCAGGGTCCACTTTTGGGGGGGAACAAGCATTTATGCATTATAGCAATAGCACATAGACTTATATACCACTTCATAGCTTTACAGCCAGTTCGAAGTGGTTTACAGAGTCAGCATACAACCTCCAACAACCTGGGTCCCCATTTACAGGCCTTGGAAGGATGGAACCTTGAGCTAGTCTGGCAGTCAGCAGAATTAGCCTGCTAAACTGCTCTCTCTCTCTCTCTCTCTCTCTCTCTCTCTCTCTCTCTCTCTCTCTCTCTCTCTCTCTCTCTCTCTCTCTCTCTCTCTATCTATCTATCTATCTATCTATCTATCTATCTATCTATCTATCTATCTATCTATCTATCATCTATTGTTACTGAAAATATCTTTAATATCTGGAAAATAATTTTGATTTTGTGGTCACCTTATAGATTATTAGAGTACCCTCAGAGCAGAGGTGGTATTCAGGAGGTTCTGGCCAGTTCTGGAGAATCAGTAGTGGAAATTTTGAGTAGTTCAGAGAACCGGTAAATACCACCTCTGACTGGCCCTGCCCCCATCTATTCACTGCATCCTGAGTCCCAGCTGATCAGGAGGAAATGGGGATTTTGCAGTAATCTTCCCCTGCTATGCCCACCAAGCCACGCCCACCAAGACACACCATACCCACCAAACCATGCCCACAGAACTGGTAGTAAAAAATTTTTTGAATCTCACCACTATCTCAGAGGTTCTCAAACCATGCTTTAAGGAATGCTGTTTTAAGGGATTGTTATTATTTTTATCCCAGTGAATATTTGGAATTGGCTATGAATATTGTGAAATAAATGGATGGATGGATGGATGGATTAATGGATGGATGGATGGGTGGGTGGGTGGGTGGGTGGGTGAGTGAGTGAGTGAATGGATAGATGGATGGATGACACCCCTTGCTTATGTTCCTTTTCACATGCAGGTAAAAGAAGCAAGCAAATAATTTTTTGAAACATTTCACTGCAATCTGGAAACTTGTTTGAATGCTACCATTATTAATCTGAAAGAAATGGTGATCTGCTATTTAAAACAATATTGTCTCCTACAGATTATTGGGCAGATCCTGACCCATAAGAGATCTGAGTTATAAACATGCATTTCATGACAAAATCATTCCTAATGCAGCAGAACAGAGGCATAGCAAAACTATGATGTTATGAGGTTCCCAATGTAACAGGAATTTACCAACTTCTCAGAAAACCATGATTACCATATTACAATTTGTTATGCTTTCATTGAACTCATTAAATATTTCACCTGGCTCTTAAACAACTGTTTATGGTTGTTATGCTTATTTTGCAACTATTTTGCTGGATACTATTTTAACATTCATGTATCAAAATAACATTTTTTGTTCATCTTTTAACAAACAGCTTTGGGATTTTTTAGCAACTCCCTTGATTACAAATATGATCTAGAATAAGACATCCATGCTGAAGAAACTTGAAGCAATTGGGTTGCTTTCTGAATGTGATATGTGTGAAGAAATGGATTCTAGAATGAAATGCCGATATATATGCAGGTAGTCCTCAACTAATGGCCACAATGGGGACCGGAATTTCTGTTACTAAGCAAGACAATTGTGACGAGTTGCACCCAATTGTATGAACTTTTTGCCACAGTTGTTAAGCAAACACTGCAGTTGTTAAGTGAATCATGTAGTCATTAAGGAAATCTGGGTTGACTCTATTTTTTGGCAGCCAACTGGGAAGGCCACAGATGGTGATCAAATGACTTTAGAGCATTGCAACCATTGTAAATACGTAACTATGAGAACTGCTTGTAGGCCACTTTTTTCAATGCCATTGTAACTTTGAACAGTTGCTAAACAAATGATTGTAAGTCTAGCACTACTTGTATAAGATGCATCTTGTTACACAGACAAGTCTTCAGTCATCATTTATGAAAAACGCAAGTACTATATTAATGCAAAGTCTGTGCCTTTAAAAAGTGAAAACAGACCTGAAATGTAATAGCAATAGCACTTAGACTTATATACCGCTTCATAATGCTTTACAGCCCTCTCTAAGCAGTTTACAGAGTCAGCATATTGCTCCCAACAACATGGGTCTTCATTTTACCGACCTCAGAAGGATGGAAGGCTGAATCAACCTTGAGCCTGGTGAGATTTGAACTGACAAATTGCAGGCAGCTGGCAGACAGCAGAAGTAGCCTGGAGTACTGCACTCTAACCCCTGTGCCACCATGCCATTTATATTAAAGATATTTCTTCCAGCGAATTTAATTTTGCATGAACTGGGAAGGTACAAGAAGTAAACTGTTTCTCCCCACCATCACTGAAACTTTTAACATATCATATGTCCAACAACTAATCAATCCTAATCCTAATTGATCAATCCTGTAGTAATGCATATTACTTCCTCCTAATGTTTTTGGTATTTGTATTTGAACCAACGTAGAAAGCACTAAATGCACAGCAGAAATAGATTGATTTCTATGCTTCTTCTTTTCTACTGCTAGCACATAATTGTAACTTCACTAAAGCGCCCTCAGTGACGCTTCCTTTCCACTTCCCTAGAATCTCTTCACTGGTTGCTAAATTTCTAAAGTGGAGTGTGATATATTTGGGATAAATTCAAGATGGACATTCTTAATGAGGGTGTTATTAGTTGGAAGAGTGGATGTGAAGCATTTAAAACTGCCGGATGCTGTTCACAGTTTTGTTCTAAAGCCAAGAACTATCACTCAAACAAAAGGAGGAAGCAGCAGCAGAAGTGACAAATGGTGAAGATAATCTGGCCCAATCTCCTGTCTTTGATTGTTTTACCCCATTAACAACCTTCATCTTTTCTGTCTCAGCACAATTGAATGACAGCTGTCACTCACTATCCTTCTGTTTTTAGATGAGGTGTTGGTGCCGTTTCCTATGCCCTTTTCTAATGATCCGTATCATCATGAGCAAAGTTGAAAAAAACAACAACCACCAACCGCCGCCCAAACCTTTGCTTTCAAGTGTAAATGAAAGGAACTACATATGACATTTAACAAGGCTAGAATGTTTTTCAAAGTATAGCTTAAAATTGACCTGCCAAGACCAGCTGCTCCAGAATCTTGCACAAATGTTGTAAAAGTCTTCTTAAAAGTAAGTTTGGTTGAACTAAATATCCTATAAAGTTTACATAAAATATGCTACTCTCAAATAAATTAAAATTCACTTCTCATTAACTACCTGCAATAATTAGCCTGGAATGAAGCAAATGTAAGCACATTATTGTACGTACGCATTTATTTATTATTATCTTTCCCTATCTTCACAACAAAAGACACTGAGCAGCAAGCACTTTGAAGTCCCCATTCATCACAATTGAAAATTTTTTCGCCCAAATGAACCAGACTTCAAAGGGCTCAAGTCCCCTTGATTTTGATAAGAAAGTTATGCATGCCCTTAAAACGCTTTCATTCAGCTCAGCAAAGTTTTAGAGGTGCTCATCATTACCTGGATCATACTGAAATCTTATTACTGCATCTTCTTGTGTGAAAGTCTGAAAGATACAACAACAACAACAACAAAAGATTTCAGGATTAATAGACTCAAGGGAGTTTATAATAGAAAGCAGCTAAATGGGGCAAAGTAAAGACGATGTTTGCCCAAACTCCTAAGTGCAGTTTCCAGTCACACAACTTGGTTGGCTTGCTTAGATTATGGCAATTGGGATGAATGTGCGGAGGGAGGAGATTTGGTCAACTCAGAGCTTTCCCAGAAATAGACTTGGATCTACACAGAGATGAATGAGGTAGGAATGCTGAAGTTCAGGGTAACTACACACTAGAATCTCTCAAAATATATCTAGTAGCGTAGAAAGTTAATAACTTTAGTTTGTAAGATTCTGTCCATTGGCTTTATGCAAATAAAGGGTTGGACTTGATTGGATCTCACTGTCTTGTATCTGGGCTTGGGGCTAACTAACATCAACAGTAATAAGTACTTCTCTGGCATGAAGGAACAACTATCCTTCCACTCTTAGATATTCTTCTAATATAAAGCTATATTACTTTGAGGCCCCAGTCAGGGCTGTACTTGGCTTTTTAAGCACTTGACTAGACACTGCATTTGAGAAATTGGACAGAATCAGGAAGAAAAATAAACTGCATATAAAGGTCCCTTCCAACACTGTTAATCTGTTACTTCTGTTTATTTAGGTTAAAAATAAACACAATCAAGAGGATTACTACGGACATGCTTAATAGCTTTTCCTTCCTCTGCCATATTAAAAACTAGAATTTGGCAGAAGAGTTTGGGAGCCTGTCTTTGCTCTTAAATAAAAAGGTCCATCAAAATCATTCCCAGTATCCTTGTCTGTGAGCTGCTGCTCCACATTCTCAGAGCCAGTGGTGGGGTTAAGCCAGTTTGCACCTATTCAGGAGAACCAGTTGTTAACTTTCTAAGCGGTTCAGAGAACTGGGTGTTGGAAGAAATCTCATTTTGTTTCCCCCCCCCCCCCCACTTTACAAGGCTACTCCTGTAAGGAAGGCAAGGAGGAAACATTCTGGTGTTCTTTCTAGCCTAATCTTTATTGCCCTGTTTACAGAAACTGCCTCTCCAGTTAACACTTATTGTATTGTAACAGCTAAGGCAAAGTGCCCATCAATGTGATTGACGTTGAGTTGGCCATGCCCACCCAATCACATGACCACCGAGCCCTGCCAATCCAGCTGGTCATTAGGGCAGAGAACCAGTTGTTAAATTATTGAATCCCGCCACTGCTCAGAGCGATCTATTCCTTCATTCCTTCAATTCTTTAATTTTTGCCCCTCAGAAAATGAAAGAAAGCCCTTCCAGAATGATCTGTAATAGTTTTTTTTAAAATATTCCTTAAAACCAGAAAATTTCAAGAACAGACTCCAAACAGACCTGTACATAAAGCCTTTGTGAAATGTTTGGGCTTCTGTGCATTTGAAAATGAAGTCAATCTGCAGTTTTATAATACACAGGTTGGCCTTAAAAGGCTTAGCTGAAACTGTCAGGTTCTGCCAAAGGATTAAATCTTGGAAGCTTTGCCAAATTCAGAAGGACAAATGTTTATCATTTCCTTCTTCTAGCCTTATCCCAAGTGCCTAAATTTAGCTGCATAGCGTATTTCAGTTTAGAAAGCATTTTAGCTTTTTTACTTTGATAGTTTTAGGAAGCCTAATTGTGTAGAAGTATATGATACTGTTTAAGAATTTTGCCATTATGTGATGGCAGGAATTATTTTTCCTCACTTTAATTCAAAACACAGCCCTAATTTATTTTCATTCATTTTTTTGCTACCTACAGTCAAAAAGGATGTCTTTTGCATATATTTCCTTTTGCGGGTTTTTTTTTTTTTTGTAATTATTAAAATCCAGTTTCAGAGGAAAAACGTCATTTAGTAAAAGGACCTAGGAAAATATCAATTGGGCTGAATGTTTTTCACTTACATACTTAGATATGTAAACAACCAAATTGTCTACCCATTTTATTAGTATAATTCAGCAGCCGTCCTTTATATTGAAAATGTATTTGGATAGTTTAGCATATCTCTGATTAAAAGCATTTGTAATTTACACCGGGCACATAATAATGAGGTTTTTACAGAAGCCCAAGGAATAAAATGCTGGAAACATGAGTCAAATGCAATCAAGTGCTTTCTCTGTAGTAGTACAATTCTGAAGAGATTAAGCAAGTCTACCATTTTGAGTCATTTGATGACTGTACCTCAATCCCATTTTTCAGGTCAATACACTAAAAATAATCAAGAGCATCTGAAAGCACTCAGCTATATAAGAGCCCAAAATAGACTGGTACTTATTTTAACATTCAAGATGATAGGATGTGGTGACTTTGCCTAATGTATGTATCCAACTCACTCTTATCACTGTGTAGTGGTGTTCTTTTTTAACAGAAACCTGGTCAACCTGTACAACAAGAGACAAAAGTTGTACAAAAATAATGAGCCTGTTGACTCTGATCTAGCCATCTCCGTCTCAAGCCAATTTTGCTTTTTGAAAACTGCAGCCTGTCTTTATCCTTCAGTGGCACAATAGCTTATTATTGTTTGCAGAATACGGCAGCATGGTTGAATTTAGCTTTTTTTTTTTTTTGCTAATTTATAAGGCATGAATCCTTTATTGGGTTCTCAACTTCAACTAATATGGATACTCGAACTCTGTATTAAAAAAAACCACAGTTCTTGATGATTCAAAGCACAGTCTACCAGTATCCAAGGGCTCAGTGACTAAGACACTGAGCTTGTTGATCAGAAAAGATGGTTCAAATCCCTAGTGCCGCATAACAGAGTGAGGTCCCATTACTTATCCCAGCTTCTGCCAACCTAGCAGTTTGAAAGCATGCAAAAATGCAAGTAGAAAAATAGGGATCACCTTTGGTGGGAAGGTAACAATATTCCATGCACCTTCAGTGTTTAGGCATGCTGGCCACATGATCATGAAGATGTCTTTGGACAGTGCTGGCTCTTTGGCTTTGTAATGGAGATGAGAAGCCCCCCATAGAGATGGGAACAACTAGCACGCATGTGTGGGAGAACCTTTACCTTTACTGCTATCTAGTCAAGTAATCTCCAAGTAATACAATACAATACAATAGCAGAGTTGGAAGGGACCTCGGAGGTGATACAATACAATAGCAGAGTTGGAAGGGACCTTGTAGGTCTTCTAGTCCAACCCCCTGCGTGGGCAGGAACCTTATACCATTTCAGACAAATGGCTATCTAACATCTTCTTAAAGACTTCCAGGGTTGGGGCATTCACAACTTCTGGAGGCAAGCTGTTCCAGTAGTTCTCTTACTAAGTATATTCCATAAATTAGTTTTTGGAAGGGTCTCCCCGCCCCCCACTTTGATGCAAGCTGTTCTTTTCTGGAAAAAATATAAATCTCCAAACTTTTTGGAGGCTCCAAACTTTTTGGAGGCTGATATCCTAATATTTGATGAATAAAGATAATATGCTCCCACCCCCCTGCAAATAAATCCTACCTGTCTGAAGGGGCTTAACCTGCAATTTGAAAAATCACCAAATGGAAGGAAAACAACAACAAATAACAATCTGGCCTGGGGTAATTAAACTGTTTTTAGGGTTTTTAGGGGCTTAGTTTTAGTTTTTATATGGGATTTTAGCGCAGGGTTTAGGTTTAATTCGTTTTAATATTGTATTATGTTTGTGGTTTTTATTTTTATTTTTAAATTTCCTGTGCCCCACCTCGAGTCCCTTTGGGGAGAGAGAGCGGGTTATAAATAATAATAATAATAATAATAATAATAATAATAATAATAATAATAATAATAATAATAATAATAATAATAATCTCACTTCCTACTCAATGCTCTATTTGAATATGTTTTGCCCAGAACTTCTGGTGGCAGATTTCTCCTACTGGATATTCTCAATTAATTGTGTTGCTGATACACAGAAATGCTGTTAGAAATTTCTGACCCTATTGAAGATGGGATCAAGAAAACACCCAGTCCATATTTCCAGTGCATTTTAGGTATATATCAAGGATTCTATGCCACTTAATAGCAATAGCATTTACACTGCTTTATAGTGCTTTACAGCCCTCTCTAAGTGGTTTATGGGGTCAGCATACCATCCCCAACAATCTGGGCTCTTGTTTTACTGACCTCGGAATGTTGGAAAGCTGATTCAACCTTGAACCTGCCAGGATTCAACTCCTGGCAGTTTGCAGAATTAGCCTGCAATACTGCATTCTAACCACTGTGCTATCATGATCTTTTACTTAAGCACTTTATGTTACAATCAGGGGTGATATTCACTTACCTTCCCTACCTGTTCTCAAATGTGAAAACCCATGCCATGCCTGCACATGTGCTCCACCTTCCGTGCATGTGCTTTGCCAAAAAAGGGGCCTAAATGGTATGCCATAGAGCCAGGGCAGGTGTCCGGAGCCACCCATGATTTCCGCTGCTGGTTTGGGCAGTCCGGTCAGAACCGGCAGAATACCATCTCTAGTTATAATATTTGTTTAATGAAATTTATCCCTGGGATTGTCACTGAAGTCTAAAACTATAAAGAACTCATTAAATATAACAAACACATTTTTTTAAAAAAATCCAAAGGCCTCTGTCACAATTTAGATGGAGGGAAGCATCAACTTTTTGCCTTTCATGGGCTTTGAACATTCATGCTCATATAAAGCAGTCAGAATGAACCAGCACGGCTACACTAGTGAACCCTCAAGGTAATATGACAGTCATATTCACCACTACTATCCACCTGGCCAGGCTGCTACCAATTTTATTTGGTCAAGGGATGCAACAGCATGATGGCTTGGAAGGAAAATGGACTGGAAATACTTCTCCCAGCATTGATTATATTTTTGTTTTATTAATATCCTGTCTTTATTATTTTTATAAATAACCTAAGGTGGTCAACTTATCCAACACATTCTTCTTTTCCTCCTCCTTTTCCCATAGCAACCACCTTGTGAGGGCTGAGAGAGAGTGACCCAGCAAGCTTTCATGTACAAGAAGGGACTAGAAAAGGTATCTGCATTCTAGCATGGTGCCTTAACTACTAGATCAAACTCCTCCCCTCCCCTCTCCTCCCTCTCCCCCCTCTCTCATTTTTCCCCTCCCTCCCTCTTCCTCTCCATCAAATTTCCCATACAGCAGGGGTGGGATTCTACCAGTTTGGACCGGTTCGGGTGAACCAGTAGCTCCGAAGTTCAGCTGGGAGTGATCTGATTCACTCCCACTAGCAGGTGGGCCCACCTGCCTGCCCACCCCTGAGCTTTGCCTACCTTTATCTTCTTAGCTGAGTCATGTGGCTGAGTGGATTGCCGTGCCTCAGCTATTTTCTTTCCCAAGCAGTAATTTGGAAGGTAAGTCTTCTCTAAACTGTGCATGCGTGTCCAGTGCATGTCAGGCGCATGTATGAGTGAAGCAAGTGTGTGCATGCGAAGTGAGATCTGGTTGTTAAACTGGTAGGATCCCACTCCTGCTGTACGGTATTGACTGTTCAACATACTGCAAAAGTCTGTTTTTAGCCTGGAGTAATGTTTGGTCTTCATGAGATTGGAAGGAAGATATGATGATGCCCCTTTTGCAATGTGAGCTGGCCCTTGTGATTAAAAAGAATTGGAGCCTCTTCTAACCCCTCTGATTGCCACAATCAAAGGTCTTTCCTATAGCACCTTGTCCTCTGCCCTCATAGATCGGCTTGCTAAGTGCCTCCTTCTCTGAGAATGGTTTAATTTGTTTTACACCACATCATCTGTTTTGTTTATTTAAACAATTTATATGGCCACCCGTTTCCATGGCAGTATATTTGGGAGGCAGACAAAGTTCAATTAAACACTCCAAATAATAAATGTCCAAGGTTGCAAATGGCAATGTCCGCTTACAGTAAAACAGCATCAGCCAGCAAAGCTCACTTACTTTCTTGGCCTTAATGCCTGTGGTACCTCACAGATTAGAACCGTAAGATCTTCAGAAAACTTGCAACATTTCTCACAGCTTTTTACAGGAGGCAGCCCTCATTAGAGAGCACAATTGTGACCTGCAACTCAGTTATTAAGCGAGGAGGTCATTGAGAGAAACTACAACTGTGATTTTACTTCAGTTTTCCTTTGCTTTAAAGACCTGTGAAGGTTATAAACAAGAGGATTGGTCATAAAGTTCTCTACATGGGGCTCCCCTTGAGATGTAGCTCTCTACATGGGGCTCCCCTTGAGATGCACCCAAAGGCTGCAGTTGGTCCAGAATGCGGCCGCGCGGGCAGTTTCGGGAGTCTCTAGATACTCCCACGTAACACCTCTCCTGCGCGGGCTGCACTGGCTGCTTGTGGCTTTTCGGGTGCATTTCAAGGTGTTGGTTATCATCTTTAAAGCGCTCCATGGCACAGGACCTAGTTATTTGCGGGATCGTATCCTGCCCCATACATCCCTTTGGCCGATTCGCTCACACAGAGAGGGACTTCTCCAGGTGCCGTCCGCTAGGCTGTGCCAGCGGGTGACGCCCAGGGGAAGGGCCTTCTCTGTGGCGGGCCCGACCCTCTGGAACGACCTTCCCCCTGACATTAGAACGACCACGGACCTAAATAAATAATAATAATAATAATTTAATTTCTATCCCGCTCTCTCTCCCCAAGGGGACTCGAGGCGGGGCACAGGCAATTAAAAATACAAATAGACCACAAACAAATACAAAATACAAAGTTAAAAATAAATTAAATAAATCCTGCGCTAAAACCCATAACTAGACTAAAAATTACCCCTAAAAAACCCTGACCTAAAAAGAGACTACCCAAGGCCGGCCAGACGAAAAAAGTGCGTCTTTAATTTTAAGCGGAAGGAGCGGAGGTCCGTGGTTGTCCTGATATCGGGGGGAAGGTCATTCCAGAGGGCTGGGCCCGCCACAGAGAAGGCCCTTCCCCTGGGCGTCGCCCGCTGACAAAGTCTAGTGGACGGCACCCGGAGAAGTCCCTCTCTGTGGGAGCGAATCGGCCGTGAGGATGTATGGGGCAGGATCCGATCCCGCAGGATCCGATCCCGATTCCGCTCCTTCCGCCAGAAACTCAAAACCCACCTGTTTCATCTGGCCGGCCTGGCCTAATTCCATCTTTCCCACCTCAGTTTGTATTTTTAAATTCTGTGATTTGGTTTTAAGCTTAAGTTTTTAATTTTTATAAATTTGTACAGGGGTTTATTTAATTTGATTTTAGTTATATGTATTATTGATTGTTATGGTTTTAATTTGTACCTGTACACCGCCCCGAGTCCCTTCGGGGAGAGGGGGCGGTCTAGAAGTCCAATAAATAATAATAATAATAATAATAAAAAGTTATTTTTTTTGTCCTTATTGTATTCTCAAATGGTTAATAAATGGGGAAGTTGTTAAACAAGGACTACCTGTATTGTCTTATTGATCTAATGTGGGCAAAGATCAGTGAGGCAGGTTTTATAATTAAACAAAACTAAAAAAAAAGAGAAATTTGTTAAAGGAAATCCATTACAAGCGTTGGCAAAATCTAATACCTAACTGGCTGCTTTCCATCAGAAGAGCCAAAAGAACACATGCTCCTTGCAGGAGTATTTTAAAGGGGGGGAGGGGCAAAGGGAGCTACCTTAATTAGGCAGGGTGACAGAGCAAAATGGGCCACCCAAAATGGGCCATCTTGTGATCAGAAGGTGATGAGGTGCTGCAGAGTCAGTGCTGCTGAACTTAGACCTCCAGCATTTTAATTATGGATGACTGAGGAGAAAAATAAGCAGTCTTAAATTCAGGAGTGAACATTGATATTCTCATATAAAATAAGGTGATTTTGAGAATTTGAAGTTAACCACTTTCTGGAGTAACTGCTGGAGTTCTAATTTATTTCCAAAGTTATTCCATCATTGTTGCAAGTATCACATTGTTTTTTTTAAAAAAACTGATTTGGATAATGGGGAATTGAAAATATTTTGAATAAAGTAAACATTTCCAACTGGTATGCTTTCATGGCTCTCCAGTACATTGCACGTATATCATAATGACATCTCTGTCAACCCTGGGGGCCATCTTTTTCTCTTCAAGGCTGCCACACTTGGTGGATGGGCATGTTGTGGAGATTGGGATTCAGGTTAAGGTCAGGGTTCCAAGTAACACCCCCACCTGGGAGACTTCCGATTCGAGTTTTCCCAGATGTGCCAATATGACATCTCTAATAAAATGAAACTTTGAGAAAATGCCTGCCTCAGAGTCTTACTTGGTTGGGGGTGTTACTTGGAAGTGTAACATGGACTTCTGAACTTGTGCCTCAACTATGGATGACAGTACATAGATAACATGTTTTGTATTGCAATGCAGGTTTCTTTTGACCTGCTACACATCCTTTTACTTTCCCACAGGCATTTTTGTATATATTAATGGAGGAATTCTTTATTTTTTAGTAGACACAATAGTCAACAATAAGCTTTCACAGAAAATTAATCTTTATCACAGGTCATTTCATTTTTCTTCTTCTTGTGTTTAGCTTTGTTTAATTTTCAAGTTCAGGAACAAAGTTTTGAGAACACAGCTGAGGGACAGTTGTAGAAGAGAATTGTCATTACCTGGCTCAGTGTCTTATCTTTATTTTCTTTATTTTACCCATTCTGTTTCAGCTCTGGGTGATATACAATATCTCACATTTAAACTAAAACAAACAATACCACACAAATGCAAATACAAAAAAACCTACCTTGAGAATATGATAATTGCACACATCAGACAACCCATAAGGGGTCTGCCATTTAACCTCTCCCAACATCCTGATGAAACTAGCCACATCTTAAGGTTCATCTGAATAAGATCATGGTGGGAGCTTATTCCAGAGGGGATAATCTCATTCCAGAGGGCATGTGCAAGAATAAAGACAGTATAGTTCCTGGGTCCAAAAGGGGACATTGCTCAATTGATTGGAGACAGAACATGTCAAGTCTACTGGCTCATACAGGGCAGAAAGCAGTTACAAAAAATAGTCAGCCCTTCTAATGATCAGGAGAATAGAATAGAATAGAATAGAATAGAGAGTTGGAAGGTACCTTGGAGGTCTTCTAGTCCAACCCCCTGCCTAAGCAGGAAACCCTACAAGTTTCAGACAAATCGTTGTCCAAACTCTTAAAAACTTCCAGTGTTAGAGCATTCACAATTTCTGGAAGCAAGTTCTTCCACTGATTAATTGTTCTAACTGTCAGGAAATTTCTTCTTAGTTCTAAGTTGTTTCTCTCCTTGATTTTTTTCCACCCATTGCTTCTTGTCCTACCCTCAGATGTTTTAGAGAATAGCTTGACTCCCTCTTCTTTGTGGCAACCCCTGAGATATTGGAACACTGCTATCATGTCTCCCCTAGTCCTTCTTTTCATCAGACTAGACATACCAGTTCCTGCAACTGTTCCTCTTATATTTTAGCCTCCAGTCCCCTAATTACCTTTGCTGCTTTTTTATGCACTCTTTCTAGAGTCTCCACATCTTTTTTACATCATGGTGACCAAAACTGGATGCAAATCAGTGTGGTATAATGATTAATGCACCAAGCTAGAAATCGGGAAACCACGAACTCTTGGCTTGGACACAAAATCAGCAGATGACCTTGAACTAGTCACTCTCTCTCAGCCCTGGGAAGTAGGCAATGGCAAACTACATCTGTTATCTTGCCATGAAAACTATAGAGACGTTTCTAGGAAGTCACAAGAAGGGAAAAACTGACTCAAACACACATACAGCGCCCCCCCCTCACCACATACACACAAGCCCTATGCCATACTTTATTTTTGAAAAGGAAAAACAATGGAAGAATGACTATTATGCCTTCTTCATTTCTGAAAAGGAACAAAACAGAACTATTTACGATTTGATTGACTTTGTTTGCCACGTTACCCATTAAAAGCATCCTCCATATTCCTAACAAATAAATGGTGTTTTTACAACTGTGTAAAGGTGGGAAGGTTAATACTCTTAATTAAAAATGTAATAGACAAATTAAATAAAACATTTTATCTGGGCTTTCTGTTGTGTCTTTCTCAAAAGGGTTTCTTTAAGCCCATATAGATGAACATGATCCAAAGTCTGTAAACTTTTGATTCACAATATATGAGTTCAAAGAATGGCATGACAGAACTACTGTAGAAATCATAAAGCAAATCCAGCCAAGCCAGACAGATTTCATTTACTTCTTCAGTGACTTATTATAGCTTCCTGTCCTGTGATAAAAATGTACACAGTAAAAACATGAATTTTGCTGCACATACTTAAAAATGCAATTAGGCGACAAAATATTTTCATAATGTACTTACAGATCTTGAGATTAAAAACAGCTTCCACATTCAGAGCAAACATAAGAACTATGAGGAGCAATTGTTGGTTGTATCCTAGTGGTTATATGTATACCTGTTTACAACTTAGACAAATGCGGTACCACCACTGCTTATGCAAACTGTACCTCAACCAAACAAAAACAAGTCCTTGAAAGCATGTCAGCGATCCCAAAATATTGTGCCACTCAATCATCTCATTAAGTATAAAATGGAGACATGTTTTTCAAGTCAATGATCACCCAAGGTCTCCATTATCTATGTGGCGTTCCTTGATCTCATTAGAAAAAATCGCCATTAAAAGTAATATAAAGTTCACCAAACATCTATTATAGATAGCATGACATTTTTAAAGGATTTTTAAGGATTTAGTATCTCCGGTTTGAGGGAGTTATGTCTTATGAATTCAATTCTTCATTAAAAGTAACATTAGGTCTATAGCCATGAAGGCGAACCTATGACACACATGCTACCAGTGGCATGCAGCACCCTCTCTGTGGGCAGACAAGCTGTCACCCCAGTTCAGCTCCATCACGCATGTGTGTGTGCCTCCCACTATCCAGCTGGTCTTTGGGTCCCTGCTGAGCATGCGTGGGGAATTTGGATGTGTGCGGATAGACATGTGTGCCTGCACAGGGGGCTGTGGTGCACAACAGCAACATGCAGGGGTGCACGCCTGCTGGGCGCACGAGCAACATGCAAAGGTGGGAGGAATGTGTGGGGCGTGTGCAGATGGCCACATGCACATGTGTGTGGGGGTAGGTTACATGCATGGGGGTAAGGTGCATGCACAGGGGCTGCACAGCATTGCATTTTGGGGGTTCATGCTTTGGGCACTCGGTCCGGAAAGGATTAACCATCACTGGTCTATAGGAAGACCATACCATTTCTTTCTTCAGTTTTTTGACCAATAGAGATTAAATCACTGGCAACCTTTTGAAACAGGAGTCCTAAAAGGTATGACAAGACAAGGAAGTTCAGGTACTCTATGTGGTCATTATTATCTCAATAGAATTAAGGGTGAATGATGATCCCTGCTTTATTCATTTCTGTGGAATGCTTGGAATTTTATCTAAAAGCAATACAATCAAATGTATGTGCTTAAAATAAAAAAAAACAATGTACAAAAATAGAACTTAGATTGTAGAACCTGCTGGGGTGTCATTCTCATTTTTATTTCTGCATTTTTCATCTCTTCTAAATTTACAGTTGTAATGAAGCATATTTAAAAAATTGATAAGTTTGCATGATAGTTGAATTCCTCTCTTTACACACTACTGTTCCTTGAATGTATCATTTAGCTCTTTCAGTCTTGAACTAAATGGTTTGAATAATAATTATGTTTCATAATAGTTATGAAATCAATTGGATTAAATGAGAAATTGTGGTGGGGAATTTGGTGATCAATAAGAGAACTATGGCCATTTTTTTTTGCTATTGTAACAATTTCCTCTTATAGTTATAAAGTCTAGAGATAAACTTTATTGCCTCATTCAGCAATGTTGAAGTTCAGAACTACAACAGTGCTGGGGGGTGGACTCCTTTAGAACCAATGCCCATTGTGTACCTACTTACTCTCTTATAAACCCTTTCTCTTCAATGAATGTAAATACAGACATTAATTCTTTTCTTGGTAATTATGTCAACATCCAACAGAGTGAACTTTCCAAAGCAGGGAGGAATGGAGAAAAGGAAAGCATAATCACATGATTCCCCACATTGCTTCACTTATTAATGGTAGAACTGTGGGTCTCAATTGTGGTCATTAAATGAGAACTACCTATTATAGCACATTCTGGTTTGAGGTCAGTTTGGTAAGAAGCAGCTGTCAGGCCTGCAGCCATCTTTTCTTTGGATCTTTGGCTTGCCACACTTTCTATAATTCTACTATACATTTTGTGGGGAAATGGGAGGGGAGATTGTATGGAGTTAGATGTTATGTAGCCATAAGAAAATTATTTCTAGAAAGCCAAGGTCATCCTTTGTCTTTGCACCTCTGCACCTGACTGGAACTGGATGGGTGGAACTGCCAGCCTGGCAGTGGAAGATTGGACCATGTGATGGACTTGTGTGCAGTGGGGACAAGATCTTGAACTTTCAGCTGGGTGGGGAAAACCCAGAAGCTTTCAGATTCAGGTTTTCCCAGATGTGCCAAAATGACTCTCTTAATAAATTGGAACTTTGAGCAATACTTTGCCTTCTACTCTGATTTACTTTTGGATACTATTTGGAACCCTGACAGCAGCTCTTCATGTATTGCTAGAGGTCATGATATCTGCAGGGTTTCCTGACTATCATTTTAGATGCAGACCCAGATTTAGCAATGTGACTCCTAGCAGAATCTGTTGTTACTGCAATTTTCAACAAAACTGCTCCCATCAAGTGGTCTTACTGGTGATTTTGAAACACCACATCTCACACAGAGTACCAACCTTAGGATGACTTCTAGAAGGAATCAGAAACATTTACAGCATTGACTAAGCAGGGATTTTTGTCCACCAGCTTGGTACAGTTCACAGCAGAAGAGTAGAAAGCTGCAGGACATTTGTTCAGAAGGATATTCTCAGCACAGCAGTGAGTAATGACCACAATGGCTACGGCTGAGTACGGCAGAATTTTCTGATGTAGTTAAGGAATCTGAATGATGATGGCTTGCGGCAAATGACATTCTCCCTGAAAAGTGGGCAGGCACATTCCTAGTCACCATTTCCAGCAACATAGCTTTCTGAAAACTCTCACTGCACCTGTGATCCTGTGAAGTTCACATTCCAAGACGTTGAGTGACTCCTGTCAGAGCTCTCCAAACTTTAGCCTATCATTAACACTTGAACGCTTTACACTTTACACAAATCTCAAAAGTGTGGAGAAAGTCTTACAAACTATGTTATTAACCTTTACAAGGTTTTCTGTATCTGGTGCATTTGGGCTTTTTTTGGGTCACACTTTGGCAGATAGAGATGTTTGCGGTCTCCATGAAGAATGTTATCTTCATAAGTTATCGGGTGAATGAGGGAATGCCAGTATTGCAGAAGTTGGGTGTTTTACCACTCATCATGCCTTCTTGCTTGCTTGTAAGCTTATACAATGAGTATTGAGTCTGCATTTAATATTAGAACTTACTCTCCCTTTTCCTTTTTCCTTCCATGATAATCATCTTTCCTGGTCATTGGATTCAGAAATATTGGTAGCATGTTTGAATGCACTGCTGAAGACATAACATGAAATCAACTTGTCTTTGCCATTAAATAAAAATTAAATTGAAAATGACCTACTTCTTTACCTTCATATTTATTTAAAATATTTTAAACCATCCAATAGTTGAAGCTTTCTATTTATAATGAAAGGTGCCTAAAACAGAATTGAAATAAAACAACCCACAAAATGAAAAGGTAAAACCAAAACATGACACCAGACATATGAGGTAAAGTGATGTGGGCATCATTTGAACTTGTCTGGAGAGGGAATTCCATAAATGGAGTGGCATCATGGAAAAAAAGCTCTTCCCTTGTAGAAGATCAACTCACCTATTTTGGTGGTAGACCTGAGGGAAGCCTTCATTAATCATTGTAAGGTCTGGGTCAGTGGTGGGATTCAAATTTTTTTACTACCGGTTCTGTGGGCAGGGCTTGGTGGGCGTGGTGTGGCTTGGTGGGCGTGGCTTGGTGGGCATGGCAGGGGAAAGTTACTGCAAAATCCCCATTTCCTCCCGATCAGCTGGGACTCAGGAGGCAGAGAATAGATGGGGACTGAGCCAGTCAGAGGTGATATTTACCGGTTCTCTGAACTACTCAAAATTTCCTCTACTGGTTCTCCAGAGCTGGTCAGAATCTGCTGAATACCACCTCTGGTCTAGGTAAGTACATATAGGAGAAGGCATTCTTTTAGGTAACCTGCACCCAAGGTTTTAGGACTTTAAAGGCATTTTGAATTGGAAGCATTTCATCTGTTGGAAAAGACTGTATAGCAGTAATTAAGACTACTGGTTTTATATTAGAACTAACATCTCATCAGCTGAAAAAAATAAACATAATCAAATATCACCCTGTAAACAGGCTAAAACTCAGCAATAAGTATCCATTTTTTAAACTGATGGCATTTTAATTAAAATATTGATTCACCTCTCCATTCTCCAATGTCCTTTCTCCATGCTTTTATATGACTAGCTAGTACTATTACTATTATTACTGCTAACCACAAAGATAAAGCCAAATTAAAGACTTCAACATATCTACAATGTCAATCTCTTAGCTGTAATCCTTGTAAAGGTTTCAGTATTCAACAGTATGTTTTTTTGATTAGTGTATATTCATAGAGTATACAAATAAAATAATCACAGACAACAAAACTAGAAATATTTTAGGGGAATCGGTGAGGTCTGCAACATTTCTCCAATCTCTTCCATTTATTAAATGTATAGTTGTAATGAAACAGATAGAGATGTTTTGATCTCCATGAAGAAGTTTAGCTCTATAAGTTATTGGATGCAAAAGACCCAACTTTTAAATTTGCTTGTTACATTATTGTGGCTATGAAGGTAACAGCTGAGATTTTTTTAAACATTCAAAAAACAGAATAGCAATAGCACTTAGACTTATATACCGTTTCACAGTGATTTACAGCCCTCTCTAAGTGATTTACAGTCAGCATGTTGCCTCCAACAATCTGGGTCCTCTTTTTACTGACCTCAGAAGGATGGAAGGCTGAGTCAACCTTGAGCCAGTCAGAATCAAATTGCTGACAGTGAGTAGAGTTAGCCTGCAATACAGCATTCTAACCACTGGGCCACCACCATGGCTCAGAATAGCAATAAACAGAAAGATATACATATGTTAACAGGCCCTTCCCAGTGTACAAAGATTGAATTCTGAGTTTCAATGTCCCCAACAGATAAGATAGGAAATCTCACCCAACAGCAATATAATCCATGTTACTATTGGGGTCCCCTGGAGGTTTAAATTGGAGACTTCTTGCCATAGTTGTGGGAAACAGGGCCACATTATATGAATCAGTTGGAGTAAGTCACAACCACTGAGGACACAACATGTGCTCAGTAGTAATACCACATGAAGCTATTTCCGAGAGTGTGGAGTCAAATATTTAAATATTACCCATGCTGAAAATAATGGCATCTGCATTAATCTGGAAATGGATGGGCATTCAGGAAACGTGTTTTGTGTGCAGATGAATGTGTACAGTTAGTCCTCAACCACAATTGAGCCCAAGATTTTTGCCCCATTTTACTTTTCTTGCCACGTTTGTTAAGCGAATCACTGGAGTTGTTAAATTAGTAACATAGTTGTTAAGTGAATCTGGCTTCTCTATCGACTTTGCTTGTCAGTAGGTTGCAAAAGGGGATCACATGACTCCAGTACACTGCAACCGTCATAAATGTGAGTCAGTTAACAAGCATCTGAATCACTTGACCATGGGGAAGTTGCAATGGTCGTAAGTGTGAAAAATGATCATAAGTCACTTTTTTCAGTGCTGTTGTAACTTTGCATGGTCACAACAAGTGAACTGCTGTAAGTTGAGGACTAGCTGTATCACTAATTTGAATCGCTCTGTGAGTGAGATGAGCTGTCTCCAAATATTGCATTCATTGAATCAAGTTAAATTGGCCTGGGATATTTACATTCAAGCAAGCTCCTGCTATTTTGGAACATAATAATAATAATAATAATAATAATAATAATAATAATAATAATAATAATAATAATAATAATAATAATAATAATAATAATAATAATAATAATAATAATAATAATAATAATAATAATAATAATATATTTTATATACCGCGTCCTCTCCCCAAGGGGACTCGGAGCGGTGCACAGGGAAAACTAAAACACATAAAATATATACATGAATAAATACAATACCTAAAAATAAATTAAACCAATCGTCCCTGCACTAAAATCCCCATTAAAACTAGTCGTTCCCTAAAAACCCTACAGGAAGAGACTACCCTAGGCCGGCCAAGCAGAAAAAGTGTGTTTTTAATTTTTGGCGGAAGGAGCGGAGGTCCGTGGTTGTTCTAATGTCGGGGGGAAGGTCATTCCAGAGGGCTGGGCCCGCCACAGAGAAGGCCCTTCCCCTGGGCGTCGCCCGCTGACAAAGTCTAGTGGATGGCACCCGGAGAAGTCCCTCTCTGTGGGAGCGAATCGGCCGTGAGGAAGTATGGGGCAGGATCCGATCCCGCAGGTAGCTAGCATATTCTTGATAAACTTACTTCTCTTTTTCAAAGAATGCTATGCTACTAGAAAAGAGCTGAAAGCTAGTATTAAAACATATCCTGATGTCAAGGCCATTTTTTACAAACTGCGTGCTCTGCCATACACTGTCAAAATCTGAGGAAATGCAGCTGGGAAGAATGGAGCAGCATGAAATCAGGTCATGTGTCAAAGCAATTGGGTAGTTCTAGTTGTGACTTCCCACCCCCCCCTCCCCAAAAGGACAGTACTACTCGTTTGTGTGGAAGATACCAATTAGTTGTTGTGGGGCCCTAGAATTCAATTTGAAACCTACTGAGTGTGAATAAAATTATGAATATGTCAGTTCCAAATAATCAAGAATCAATTATGTACCTACTGATATGTGACATTTAACAGATCCAGAAGATTTTAATGGTATTTTTGTCTGTTGCCAATTTATGTTCCATGTTAAAACTCTGGAATATTAAAGGCTTGTTGAGCAAGATAGCTTGTGCAACTTCACGGAGCTGCTTGCCCTCTACACCGCGTAACAATTTTGTTAATAATGCACTAAGAATCAAAACATAATTATTTTCACAATGAGGGGGAGACTGGCTTTTACCTTTCATGGACATCAGTGGGTGTATTCTTGACTTAGAGAATTAGCAGGAGGACCGATGTACAAATGGCCATGAATATTACTGTCAATGTCATCCGAAATGAGGAATTTTCAAGACCTCTGACCGTAAGGGGAAAAAGAATGTGAAGAAAGGGTGGCTTTAACCCTGGAACTTAATGGCAATCCTAATAAATGCCAGTAGAAGGTAAAGGTTTATTCTCTGAGCTTGTGGATTGGTTTCTAAATGTTTTGTTACCAGGCTAGGTAATATCTCAGGGGTGAGTTGCTGCCGGCATTGCTGCTGGTTCAGTGCCTCAAATATTTTGCACAGGCACGCTTGCTTTGCTCACATGCATGCCAGACATGCACATTTGTAAGTAAAAAAGGTCTGTGCATGCGCAAAAGTTTAAAAAATAATTTAAAAAGATTTCCACTGAAAATTGTTCTGCGCATTTGCTGAACTGAAAAACAAGATGGTGGCCCTGTAGGAGAACCATTTTGGGGGCGTGACAGGCATGGATCGCTGCCAGTTCGAGTGACCCAGGCCGCCAAGTTACTACCAGTTCAGCCGAACTGGTCCGAACAGGTAGGAACCCACCTCTGTAATATCTTCAGCAGAGATTTAGAAATGACAATCAGAATCCCCCAATATATAGTAATAGCAACAGCCCACAAACCCACAGTCACATTCTGCCAAAACCAAAGCCAAGATTCAGCAGGGTGAAAGAAATAATGTAACCTAAAAAATCAGCTGTAACAATTGCAACCGATTCTACCTGGGACAAACATCAGGTCAATTAAAAACCAGGATCCACAAACACTGGATGGCAGTCGAGCACCATGATCCCAAATCCTGAATCTCTGCCCAAACTGACACCAAACAGCACCAGTTAATTGGACAAAAATCATCAGCCATGCTACCACCCACCATGCATGTGAATTCATGAAAGTCTGGCACTCCACAAGCAATTCCATCAACAGACACATTGACCTACAACCAGCCTACGAATCCTTACAGAATCCAAATCAACCACACAGCTAACCAGAGACAGCACTGACCCTCAACCAACCCATGAAAGCCCTCCCAGTATTTCATCTCCTAATAACCCTCACTTGATGTAACCTTCCCGTTACAAGACTCCCGCTGATGACTTCCACGTGACCCATCGCAAGACTCATCACAAGATCCTCACTTGATACACCCACACTTGACTCATCCCAAGACCTACTGACCACACGAACCCCTTATAAACAGAAGAACGCTGACACGACATCCCTTAAATTTTTGCTGAAGATGTTACCTAGCCTGGTAATGAAATGTTTGGAAACCAACCCACAAGTTCGGAGAATAAACCTTCACCCTCATCCTATATCCGAGCTACAGATATTCACCACTATTCCAAATGCCAGTGGCTCCAGCAGTTCTTCCCTCACCATTGTCTTTCCTTCCCTAAGTGGCAGGCTTTTAAATCACATTTCTGTGATCTTACTAGTGTGGCAGGGTCCATCATGTTTCACTTGAGGTAATCTTTCACATCTCAGTGGGATGTCAGAAACACCTACTGCTGAGGGGTCTCTCTGAGCCTAGTTATGTTCTTGCAGATGTTTCATTACCCAAACTGGGTAGCATTACCAGTGCTCATTTGGGTAATGAAATTGTTTGTTTGGGTACTGGTTTAATCTTTCCCATACTCAAACTACACTTGTTTCATTACCCAAACTAGGTAATTGTGGTAATAAAATATCTGCAAGAAAACAGCCAAGCTCAGAGGGCATTGAGGACCTCTCATTTCGGCCCTGAGCTACAAATATTCTTCTTTATTGATACCTATTGCTCCCATAAAGGGCAACAAGGAGCCTGGCTATACTAGTAAGTTCAGAATAGCCTTTTCATTGGCCAGCAAATAGGATAGAAAGAGCAGAGGGACAAACAGGGCAAATTGTTGCACTCTAATTTCTTTTCATGTATCTCTATCTCTATCTATGCCATGTTATTCAACTCCATGTTTCCCTTCCTATCTCCCTCCCTCCCTCCCTCCCTCCCTCCCTCTCTCTATCCATCCATCCATCCATCCACACACACACACACACACACAGAGCCATCCATCCATCCATACATACACACACACACACACACAGAGAGAGAGAGAGAGAGAGAGAGAGAGAGAGAGAGAGAGAGAGAGAGAGAGAGAGAGAGAGAGAGAGAGAGAGAATTTGAATTTGAATTTATTCGCATTTATATACCGCCCTATCTCCCTTGAGCGACTCAGGGCGGCGCACAGGCAATGATAAAATACTGTAGACAATAAATACAATAAAAAATCTTAAAAATAAATTAAACTAAGAAACCTGTGCTAAAATTACAATAGAAACCCCTACTAAAACCAAGATTAAAACTATTTAAAAACTATGCGAGGCCGGCCGCATAGAATAAGTGTGTTTTCAATGCCCGGCAGAAGAAGCGCAGGTCCGTGATTGTACGCAGGTCAGGGGGTAGGTCATTCCAGAGAGAGAGAGAGAGAGAGAGAGAGAGAGAGAGAGAGAGAGAGAGAGAGAGAGAGAGAGAGAGAGAGAGAGAGAGAGAGAGAGAGAGAGAGAGAGAGAGAGCCATCCATACACACACACACACACACACACACACACACACACACACAGAGAGAGAAACGTGGAGTTGAATAACATGGCATCTCTGGTATTGGAGCTTTTAAAGAAGGTGTAAGGCTTTCATAAATGTAATAACTGACTTTGTTTGTCCTAAGATTCAGGGTAAATATTTGGTGCTTTGGCCACTGATTAATCTTAGCTCCAGCTGTGTTTTGTTCTTCCACTTCATGTATTTTTTCTAATTTATACAAGACTCCTAGTGCCAGGCAAGCTTGCTTTCTGAACTTTTGTGGCCTTTCCCTGCTCCCATAGTTTTGTCTTGCCTTGGTGCTAATTTTGAGTCTTCAGGGGAATGACAGAATCTCCTCGCAAACCAGCTGATGAGTAAATATTGGTGGAGCTCTCTGGATTGCACGAGTGCTGCTGGAAACAGAGGTGTTTCCTTTAAATTAAATTGTCTGACCTGGTGTAAAAGAACTCCACATGTTCCTAAGTGAGATTCTCACATACATACCTGGGTTCACACCAATAATCTTTTGCAGTTATTTCCCATCAAAATACAAGATTTAGACTGTGCCAGCAACCACTGGCCAGCATTATTTGTGCCTTTTTACAGTGAAGCGTGGACATTGCTTGCTGCTGAAATTGAGGCTAGGTGGTAGGTAACAAAGATGACTCCTCCGTTTCCATTGCTGTAATTTTTCTCATGGAGTTGCATGCTCTGTTATATTTTATTGCTTTTTCACATTTTATCCTCCATAAAAGTCAAAAATTACCCTCTGCAAGAAAAGTTCCCATGAACTCCACTGTGTTAAGGAAATATGAGCATTCTGTTCCAACTTCTTCCTGATCTGATTCATGAAGGAATTTTTTTTTAAAAAATGAATAAGTGTAAGGACTTCAACCTTTTGCTAGCCAAAGTCACTTTAAGAAACTACTGTAATTGTAGCTAAAACTGCACTGAAGTAACAAGGGAAAACTCTTTCACTTTCATTATCACCCAAGAACAACAACTGTGCCTTTAACATGTTATGTTTTTCTTTTGCTTGCTTATTTTAAGAATTGACTTCTGGGACATTTTTGCATACTTTTCAATTCTATCCCAGGAATTATTGAAAAGACTGAAATGTGGACATGTATATTATTTTATAGGGCAGACTATTTAAAAGCATCCATATTAAGATAAACATTCTTCCCCCTAGGCCAGTGATGGCTAACCTTTTTTGGCTCGCGTGCCAAAAGCAGGGGAAGCACAGGGGGGTCGTGCATTGGTGTGCCACACCCATAATTCTATGTGTGCGACCCCCTACTTTTTGCATACTTTTTTCACCCACCCCAGGCTCCAGAGGCTTTCTAGGAGCCTGGGGAGGGTGAAAACAGCCTCCCCCTCACCTCCTGAGGCTTCAGGAGCTTCCCTGAAGCCTCCAGAGGGTGAAAAACGGCCTCAAAAGAAGGCCTAAGTCAGCTGGCCAGGGCACACATGCACGCTAGTGCTGACAGGGCATTGTTTCACGTGCCCTAAGAAATGGTTCCGCGTGCCACCTGTGGCACCCGTGCCATAGGTTCGCCATCACCGCCCTAGGCTGAATGTATTATACTCAAACATTTCAAATTTGCATCTATATTTGCTTCTATGCTGGTAAAACTCCCTTTTATATCTTTTTAGAAACCTCTACCATTCAATTTCGCTGAGTTCTTGGCCAACCTTGGCTGGTCTCAGAAGCAAAGTGGGATTAATCAGTGGATGTGAAGCTACTTGAGAATTTCAGAAGATGAGACAGAGATGGGAATTGTAGACCTACTTCTGCATGGTTACTAAAATAACTGTGGATGATAATCACCAGGAGGTGAGCTCAACTTAGGTTTGATTACAATGGAGAATTATTAATTCACTCCTACTGTTCACCGCTTCCAAATCTTTGATCAAACAGATTTCTGGGGTTTGGATACAGGTGTTGGCATCTCCATCTGTGTGATCACTTGCATCATTCTGCCGGTGCTGAAATGTCTTCACTTGTTTGCTGCATATGTTCACAATGGACTGGGTTGATTCTGCTACTTCTGGAGGAAGTTGTTGCTGTCAAGCAAAAATAATTGGTTGCATTTTGCATAGGAAAGCAATTTCTCTGAGGAATGAGAGACGATGGGAAGAAGGGTAGCATTTGCTATGAGGCTGGATTCTGATGCGAGGAGATAAAACATGCAACCGAATATTAGTCATTTTCTCCCCCGTGACTATCTAAATGCTTTTATTAAAGCATCTGCTGGTTCGTTGTGTCCTGCTGCTAACTGTCATTAGTCCATAAAGCATCCATTCTGCAGCCGAGACGCTGACAAAGAAAAGCTTTGCTTCAGTGGGTGCAGATTTAGTGAGACTGATGAGTTGCAGGCCACTAAGCGGGTGCCTCACACGGGAAGGAACAACTTTGGAGAGAAACAGCTTGCTGATTTTCAAATGGGAGGTTAATTGAGAAACACGGAGTCGAGCGTTCCTTTACACTCCTTCACCTAGCGAGACTCAGGATGCCAAAAAAGGAGAGAGAAAGCTCTGACCTAGAACCCCAATAGCTGAATCATTGCGGGAAAAGTTGACTTTGTTATAGAGGTTGCGATCAGATTTGTGTAATTCGTGCCTAATCTCGTTATGCGGTGACTAGAAGCGTTTTACAAAGTAAAGCCCAGGGAGTCATTCACCTGTGAATATCAACACGAGCTGTGCAGCTAAAACCCTGCTGGGTAATGGAGAAACACTCTGCCACCAGCAGCCTTGCCATTTAGGGGTGTTTGGATCACTGCTTATCCAGGCTGCTGAATAGACACAAATACGGCTGCGCCATTTGCTCTGCTTTTGCTAAGTGGGGCTGCATGGTGCGCCATTCTGTTTCTCTAGGCTTCATCAGGCTGTTATTGAAAATAACCGTTTCTTTTAGCAAAAAAAAGGGCTGGGTAGGGAGCTCCTGCCGCTATGGAAATGGCTCTTTTTTTTTTATGACTTTGTGAATCTTGTGAGAATTTCCAATTCTATTCCTCTGCCCTTTCTTCACATTATTATGTTTATGAACAGTGACATGATTACTGAAGGCTCATTGCTTGAAGCGGTTTCGTTATGAAGTAGTTCACGCTGCACCCAGTCTGCTGATGGATGAATAATGGAACTCCAGTATCACAGCAGTTGGGTGTTTTCCCTCTCACTGTGTCTTCTTGCTTGCTTGAAAGTTTGCACAATGAGTATGAGTTTGCATTTAATATTGGAACTTAATCCCTCCCCTCCCCTTCCATCCCCCCATTCGTTACCATTTATGGTCATTGGATTCAGAAATTTTATAGCATTTTGAGAGAACTGCTAAAGACTTGACTTTGCCATGAAATAGACATTAAATTAAAAATGTTCATCTTGGTATTTCCATCATCTTTGCCTTCATATTTATTTTAAAAAAAATGAAACCACCCAATTGCTGAAGCTTTCTGTTTATAATGAAAGATGCCTAAAATAGAATTGGAATAATAATAAAAAAGCAAACGCAAAGCAAAACAAACAACAACGGAAAAACCCCACACATGCTAGGTAGCTGCAGAATGGCCATTCAACAATTGCAATGATATGGATTAAAGTACAATTAAAAGACAGTGAAGAAAATGGGGGAAGCAAAAAGTCTTGAGCTTCTAGTCCAGTTTGGACTAGATCTCCAAAGTTCCTTCCAATTCCTGTTCTGTTCTGTTCTGTTCTGTTCTGAAGCCTTCATTAATGACTGTAAGTACATACAGGAAAAGGCACTCTTTCAGATAATCTGCTCCCAAACTGTTTAAGTCATGGTGGTGCAGTGGTTTGCCTGCAATATTGGAGCCTATAGTACAGTATTGCAGGCTAACGATGCTCACATTGTCAGGAGTTTGATTCCTTCCATCTTGAAATTAACTCATCCTTCATCCTTCTGAGGTCTGTAAAATGAGGACTGAGATTGTTGGGGGCAATGTACTGATTCTGTAAACCACTTAGAAAGGGCTGTAAAGCTCTGTGAAGTGGTATATAAGCAGGGGTGGGATTCAGTCGGTTAGGACTGGTTTGGGCAAACTAATCCTACCTCTGGTTCACTGAACCGGTAGTTGGAAGGACTGGCTGGCCACTCCCCTCCCCACCCAGGAGTCTCCACGTGGCCCATTCATCATGCCTGGTAAGTGCAGGGCCCGTGCAGAGGCTCTGGGAGGCCAAAACATGGGCCTCCTGGAAGTCTGGAAATGGGCACATTTCTGGTCTCCGGAGGGCCTCTAGAGGGGGAAAGCCATTTTCAACCAGCCTCCCCCCTGGTGGGAGCCTCCAGAACCTTGGGAGGGTGAGAACACCCCCCCCCCCGCCATGGTGAGGCCAAGTAGGCCACACCTCCATGCAACCAGGCAGAGAACCGGTTGCTAAAATATTTCAATCCCACCCCTGCATATAAGTCTGAGCGTTATTGCTATTAAGACTTTAAAGGTACTTTGAATTGGAAGCATTCCATCTGAAGGCGAATACTGTATAGCACTAATTAAGACTACTAGTTCAATATTAGAACTAAGCATCTCATCAGCTGAAGAAATAAACACAATTGAATATCAAATCTGTAAACTTGCTGAGAGTCAGCAATAAGTATTCTATATTTTTAGCTGGTAGTATTTTAATTAAAATATTGATTCACCTCTCTGTTCTCCAATATTTCTTCTCATGTTTTTATATGATCAGCTAGTACTATTACTATTGCTATTATTACTGCTAACAACAGAGATAAAAACAAATTCAAGGTTTGGACCTGCAAATGTTAACCTCTCAGCTGTCAACCCTGTAAAGGTTACAGTATTCAACAGTAAGTTATTCTGAGTATTATGTACAGCGTATACAAATATAATCCTCATAGAGAACCAAACTAGCAAAATTTTAGCAGAATCAGTGAGGTCTACAACATTTCTCCAATCAATTGATGTATGTTAGTTTTTGGTACCATGCTTTCCATGGGGGGGTGGGGTTATATACCTTAATTTATACCAGATTTTGCTTACATGTGTATTCCCTTGGGGGGGGGGGGATGTCACGGAAATGTGATGAAAATCTGTCCTCACGTGTTTTTTTAGCATTCAACTGGACTTCTTTTATGTAACATATATTGTATATCACTAATAGATCTTTGTTAGGAAGCTTCAGTCCTTCAGCTTCAGTCCTTTATCTGCAGCTCTAAGATAGAAAATTTCAGTTGAATTCCTGCATTTCAGCTGAACATAATTGTGTCCCTTTCTATCGATTTCTTTTCTGAGGTTTCTAGAGGTTATTGGCTATTTGCACAATTCAGTGCAAAGTTCTTATGTCCTAATTTCAAAATTTCTGAAATTTTAGGCGTAAGCAGTTCAAATGTGGGTGATGTGAAACTCCATTGTATTTTTTCTATCACACCAGATTTCTCAAGGAAGATAGCATTACATGCAAAACAAAATAATCCATAGTATTATATTCCCACAATGTCTGAAAATTGCTCCCAATTGTATATGGTATGGTATGATCTTTTCATTTGTATCCATAGGATTAGTAGATTATATTGCCTGGAAAAAGTGGCCCTTTTCATATCTGCATTAGAATCTTAAAATGTCTATTATCATTGCAGCAGAGTAACAGGTTCTCTTTGGGAACATTTAAGAGTTTTTAGAATGATCAGAAGGGATTTCTTTTTGTCTCTCATTCTTGGCACACTATTTTAATGGATCATAGAATTGTTTTGACTATTTTTTTGAGGGCAGAAAGTCATTTGAAAGGATGATTTGAATGAAAAAGAACCAATCCTCTATGCGTGTGTATACATATACATATACACTATATGTATTGTTAGGATATTTATCCTTATGTTGGGTTGACAATATATATAAGCCAGTATTCTTAAAGAGTATATGTAGCTTTAAGAACAATGTTGAATTCTGATTGGCTGTGCTTCTCAGCTCTACCATATAAGGAAGCTCAGAAACACAGTCCATTCCCTTTTCGATTCCCTTTGAATCCTGTGCTTACTGTTTGCCGCTGAGTAGTTGAAGCTGAAGACTAAAGAAGTATTTGTTTTGCATCACTGTAAGATAACTCTGTGTTTTGGTGAAGGACTGTTATTGTTTTGAGAAGTTAGTATCACTGGTCGGAAGAAGTATTTTAGTTGCTACAAAGTAAAGACTATTTATTTTCTTAGTATCACTGTTTTAGAGTTTGTGTGTGGTTAAAGCAACATATCTCTTTAGTGTCCGGTGTATTACACTATTCCACATTTACTTTCAAACGAGGTGTTTGTTACCCCTAACACTGGTTAAGGGACCAGAGTTGTAACACTGTTTCTGAACCCAGAGTTGCTAACATGTATGTATATGTATATATGTATGTATAGGTAAAGGTAAAGGTTCCCCTCGAATGTACGTGCTAGTTGTTCCCGACTCTAGCGGGTGGTGTTCATCTCCATTGCAAAACTGAAGAGCCAGCACTGTCTCCATGGTCATGTGGCCAGCATGACTAAATGCCGAAGTTGCACAGAACACTGTTACCTTCCCACCAAATATGGTTCCTATTTTTCTACGCTTTTAAACTGCTAGGTTGGCAGAAGCTGGGACAAGTAATGGGAGCTCACTCCGTTATGCGGCACTAGGGATTTGAACCGCCAAACTGCTGACCTTTCTGATCAACAAGCTCAGTGTCTTAGCCACTGAGCCACCGCATCCCTCTATGTGTAAGCATATGTAAATGTATATATGTGAGGATGCAAATGCACACACACAGACACACATATACACACATATATCATGTACTCCAGAGAAATCTGCTAATGGTTCTGCTTTTCTGTTATAGCCTCACCTTTCATGCATAGCCTTTCTTCCAAAGCTACTACTCAATGAAAAACAGTATGCTGTGGTAAAAATAACATTACTTTGGTTAGGGATGACTTCACTTGGTATTGTTGCTGTTATTATTCATTTAATAAATTATATTTATGACCATTTGTTTATTTAATGGCATTGTTAATATTTTACTGGTTTATTATTGCAAATTGCTGAGAGTCCCTGCAGTTTTAATAGTATGCAAGTGGAATGGATGGATGGATGGATGGATGGATTTCCAGGATTTGATAGAAAATCACTTACCATTGAGCTTCTATAATAATATAATCATACCAGCCCTTTGAGGCCTACATTGAAATTTCCTTAGAGGGCACTGCCTGTATTCTTGACTCAGAATTGATCCTGGGAAGATTTCTTTCCAATATCGCTATCACTCATTCTTTTCTTTTGGCTAATTTTGCATTAGGTCACTTGTATATCTTTGTGGAAATAGCCTGTGCTTCCAAAAATGTTTTTCTTTTGGAAGTAGATTCATGAAGAATTCCGTCCTAAGCATCCTCTAAAACACAGATCTTGCTTTTGTGAATTCAGCAACTTAATGCTCGCAAAATTAATTTTCTTTTTGTATTTGGCCCATTAACTGCAATAGAAAAACCTCCTCTCCTTAGGCTAAAATGTTGGCAGAACAACTTTTTGTAGTTTATATTGCTTCATTTTAAAGTTATTTTTTGTTTGTTTTGTTTGTATGCAAGAGAATAAACACCATTGCTCTCATCTTCAGACTGGGTTGCTTAGGCAATATTCCCACCTTATTGTTTTGGTGATGAGCAGGCTATAGTTCCTTTTCACAAGTGAAATAATTTATTTCAGCCTGGTATTTTTAAAACAATCACTGTCAGCCTTTCTTTTTTCCCTCCAGGATACAAAAACCTTAATATGAGTTCTTTGATTTTTATAGCTAAATGAATATAATGATTGTATCTAGCCTTAGAGATGCTGAGAATTGTTTGGCAGGGCTAATTCGTTGAGTCGGATGGATGCTTTAGTATGCAAGGAGAACAACTAATATCCCTCTCCCCTCAAACTAATGTCCAGTGTTATGGCTGAAGGAAAGAGGGGTGTTCTTGTTTTCTGGCAGGAACCCAATTTTTAATCTAAAACAACACATATTTATGCTGGTAAACTCTATACCACATTATCATCAGTGAGTGTACTTTTCATTTTTCTGTACCAAAATCACAACATATCTCTTTCTTAGTAGCTTGTAACTGTATTTGCAGAAGTTAAACTACAATAAGGTTCAGGTGACATGGGTGGTAAATACAGAATCAACGGGTGTGTAAGTGCCCTTTAGAAAATGACAGCAATTTTCCAAGGAAGGACAGCAAATGTGACTAAAGTGTAAACCAGCTTAATAGCTGCTTAGGATCTTTAAAATAATAAAAGAAGCCAAATATTTTATAAAATACCAATTTGTTTCCCCATATATCCTGATGTTCTACTTTCATTCATATTAACAGCTGTAAGTGGGTGGAGTTCTTTCTTATATCACTTCTACTGCAGGACCAAGGGTCAATTCTTTTTGGTTATTGTCATTTCCTCAGTCCCCTGTCAAAGCACTATCTCTCACTTCCTTTTGCCCCTCCCAATTCATTAATTTTATATAGTTCCCACATTGATCTTCCGGGTTTTTAATTACTTGAGGGGACATAAACTGGGATATGTAGCATGCACAGCAGTGGTGGGTTCAAATTTTTTTAGAACCTCTTCTGTAGGTGTGGCCTTCTTTGTGGGAGTGGCTTGCTGGCCATGTGACTGGGTGGGAGTGTCTTGGCAGTCATGTGACTGGGTAGGCATTGCGAACTTGTAAAATGTGGTGAAACTCACTTAACAATGCTCTTGCTTAGCAACCAAAATGTTGGCTCAGAAAACTCTGGCATTTGAAGCATGCAAGTCTTAAAGCTGTCAAGTTACAAGATCCTTGCACCCCTAACCCTTTAGAAAAAAGAACCCCCAGGGCTGTTCAAACTTGACAGATTTAAGACTTGTGGACTTTAACTCCCAGAATTCCTCCTCTCGCTCTTTGTCTTGATGATGTGCAGACGGGCAGGGGAAGGGAGCTGGAACCAGTTCTAAACTGGTTTAGATTAGTGGAACCTCTTCTATAGAAGAGGCTAGAACTGGCAGGAACACACCCTTGATGCACAGCTTAATTCCCCAATGTTCCCTTGTGTCCCAGCACCCAACTATGTCAGCTATGTCATAGGCATTCCATGCTTGGATGATCTCTTTAGATTTCTACTCTCATTAACAATATGGTTGACTTTCACTTATGCTGTTTTGCAATTGGCCAACATATGTGAAAATATTTTGAGTGATCTGAAAAACACCCTACAGGGATAAATTTGATTTAAGGATTAATGAATGGATTAATGAATGTGTTTAATCTGACAAGAAGTGACAGACAGAAATATTATCAATACATAACTCAATGGCAGACTGACATCATTAATGTGAAAGTAGACTCCTCTAATGCAAAATAATAATAATCTCTAACTTCAATTATCATATTGAACTGTCCAGAAGTTAGAATATTCCAAGACCAAGTGTAATCATAAATATAGCTCAATCCAGAAGTTTGGGGTGCATTTTAACATCATCAGCAACACAGTTAGACAATAATTTTAAATTTAGCTTTTATTTAATAATGAAGGTTTTACAGTGGTGTTTTAGAATTATGATCTTCAAATAGTTGCAAGGTAAGGAAATAATGGATTCCAGAGGGTGGTAGAGGACAGAAGGCCTGGAGGAATTTTGGCATGGGGTCGCGATGGGTCAGATACAACTTCACAACTAACAACAAGGAAATAATAACATTGGCATTAGCATTTAAACTTATATACCACTTCATAGTGTTTTATAGCATTCTCTGAGCAGTTTACAATGTCATCCTATTGCCCCCAACAATCTGGGTCCTCATTTTATTGACCTTGGAAGGATGGAAAGTTAAGTCAATCTTGAGCTCCATCAGGACTGAACTCCAGATTGTGGGAAGAGTTAGTCAGCAACACTGCATTCTAATCACTGTGCCATCAGGGTCTTAGTAATATTAAATCAATATTAAATCAATCAATACATATCAATATATTCTTCTGGGACTGATAATCTCATGAGGAAGCAGGCTCAGTTACCATGCTTTCATAATAAATTAATGATAGAAAATGATGCAGAAGAGCTAGAATGACTTTTGGTCTTTATGGTACTTGACTGATTCTTGCTCTGTCTTAGATATGAAATATAAATGTGAAATAACCTTAGTGACTGCAGCATCACAGATGCAGTACAACTTACTAGAGCTCAAGTAACAATACAGAGAATTCTCTTTCTTAACACTTCTTGTAAAACCTTTCTCAGATTCTATTCCTTCTTCATACAAGGCAGGTTTATATTTAATTCATAACTTGTACAAGTACTATGATAACAAGGTTTATCCTTCAAATATTATCCTGGCTAGGGAGGAAAATTGGTAGAATACATTTGTGCTGGGGGAAAAAATGAATGAAAACTTTCCAAGTTATGTAAAACAACAATAGAGTTAAAAAATAACTATGGTAGAATTTCCATAGTGTAGCATTTTTTAAAAGAAAAGTACAGTATTATCTTCCCCACTTTTTAAAAATTAATTTAAAAAACATTCCTACTTTTGCATTTCTTTTGTCTTGCAACAGGGTGAAATTATCATGATGCTAAATAAACAAGACATATTTTTATGTATAAAAAGGGACGTGGTGGCTCAGTGGCTAAGATGCTGAGCTTGTTGATCAGAAAGGTCGGCTGTTTGGCGGTTCAAATCCCTAATGCCATGTAACTTGTCCCAGCTTCTGCCAACCTAGCAGTTTGAAAGCATGTAAAAATGCAAGTAGAAAAATAGGAACCACCTTTGATGGGAAGGTAACAGCGTTCCATTTGCCTTCAGCATTTAGTCTTGCTGGCTACTTCACCACGGAGACATCTTTGGACAGCGCTGGCTCTTTGGCTTTGAAACGAAGATGAGCACCGCTCCCTAGAGTTGGGAACAACTAACACATATGTGCGAGGGGAACCTTTATCTTTACTTTAAATAAAGTATTTTTATGCATATATAAACAACAAGATGAGCCTATAAATAAGGATGTTGTTTAAAGGGTAACAATAAATGGCTTGTGTTTTTTTTAACCTACTACAAACTCCTCTAATTTTTTTTTCTATGAACCAAATGGATTAGAACTATTTTATCATGTGTATTTCATAGTTGTAAAAAGAAAGAGCAAAAACAAACGCTCTTTCAAGCAGAAAAGAAAGAATATGAGATGCATCTCCTGTCATGTCCTGGACTCCTGGGATATGCTTCATAGAAGATAAAACATTAAGTTTACATTTAACTGAAGCACAAGTTTTTCAACAAGCAACTGAAGTTTGGCTGGAACCGAAGTCTGAGTGTGAAATGTAATGTTGTTTTTATTTATTTATAATTTTGGGGGCCTCCTTTCTCCTAGTTTAAAAAAAACAATTTCAAAAGAAAATGCAGTTCCTCAGAAAAAAAAGACAAGTTAAAATACTGTTTAAAAAAGCAAGAATAATAAACCCAGTATAAATTGAACCAAACTAAAACAAAAAAATAAGACTTCCAAAAATGTCAATAGTATCAAATTAGAGAAGAAAAATCACAAGTGCATTCATTTAAGT
The DNA here is from genome assembly GCA_039707465.1 of Rhabdophis nuchalis. Taxonomy (NCBI): domain Eukaryota; kingdom Metazoa; phylum Chordata; class Lepidosauria; order Squamata; family Natricidae; genus Rhabdophis; species Rhabdophis nuchalis. The sequence continues at coordinate 194,467,074 of CM077643.1, read as the reverse complement.
GAAAGTTGAGGTGAAGTCTTTTTGTTTAAAAAGATGGAATATAACCATGTGAGGATGGAATTCTACAATGGGGAACTATGTATATATTGTGCCACTTTTCAGAGAATTGCATAGTGATTTCTCATGGCTTCTTCAAAAGGATATCCCACTAGTGTTTGCTCATGAGGAGGAATATAAGGTGGTTGGTTCTCCATCTGGTCCTAAGCTGAAAAAAAAACCCCTTTTGTATTTATGCCATTATTACTTGACATTCACTCACGAGCAAATGTGTATGCAGTATCTTGGAATAGTTTGTAGTAACTACAGTTTCTAGGCCTATTTCAAGGATAGTCTTACACGCAGTGCATATCAATGAAGAGATTAGAACAGGGTGTCAAACTCGATTTCAGGGTTGTGTTTAACCTCAGGGGTGGGCATGGCCAGCTCAATGTCACTCGTGTTGGAGGTACCTGTGCTGGCCCAAGTACTCTGACAGCGAAAATGGGCTCCCGAGTTTTATTTTTGGCTGCAACGGCCTCCTGCAATTCTCTGCCAGTGAAAACAGAGCTTGGGAAGGCTCATGAGCTCCATTTCTGCTGGCAGAGGCACCACAGGTGGTTCTTCACTGTTCCAGGGTGGCCCCATGAGCCAGATCTAAGTACCATGCAGGCCAGATCCAGCCCTTGGGCCTTGAGTTTGTCACCCCTGGATTAGAATGTGAGGTGAGAGCATTATGTATATCATATTGGGTTGTAAAAAATAATCTTGGGACAATCATAATCATGATAATGAGGAAAAAGAAACATCTTGATTATCAGAAGAGGCCAAGATCAAGCTACCACCTCAAATGATTCTATACAAGTACTCTTCAGAAGTACAGTTGGACTTAATAGATTTATAAAACTGTAATTACTGCAAATATTCTAAGTCACTGTATACAAATTTGCTCATGGGTGAATTTAAAAAAAAGGGCCTTTAGCAATCTGAATTAAGCAAGGATTAAAATAAATCAGTCAAATTTAAGATTAAACCAACCTCCTACAAACCAAACCTAAATTGGGGGTCTTGGCTTTCTTATCTGTTCCTCACCTCTTATCTTCCAATGGCAGCCAAACTGAAAATTCTTCTTGGTATCTCAACTTCAGATTTAAATGATGTTATATGCAAGCTAAAAGAAATGAGTACCATCTAGATGAAAATACTAAACCTTCTTAAAAAAAAACCAGAAAATCATTCTGATTTGATTCAAAAGGTGTTCTACTTACTAGCATCACTTTTGGCTATATTAGCAAGTGGAGTGGTTGGAAGGTGTAGGGTTTATGTTTGCAGCTATGTTATGCAGTTGGGGTGCAGTGGTTCAGTGGCTAAGATGCTGAAGTTGTCGATCAGAAAGATCGGCAGTTTGGTGGTTCAAATCCCTAATGCTGCATAACTGAGTGAGCTCCCATTATGTGTCCCAGCTTCTGCCAACCTAGCAGTTCAAAAGCATGTAAAAATGCAAGTAGAATTAGTAGTATTTAGTCATGCTGGCTACATGACCACAGAGACATCTTTGGACAGCACTGACTGTTCAGCTTTGAAATGGAGTTGCGCACTGGACACGACTAGCACATATGTGTGAGGCAGTGGTGGGTTTCAAATTTTTTAGAACCTACTCTGTAGGTGTGGCTTGGTAGTCATGTGACAGGGTGGGAGTGGCCACCTTTTAAAATGTGGTGAAACTCATTTAACAACGCTCTTGCTTAGCAACCAAAATTTTGGACTCAATTGTGATGATAAATTCTTTCTTTCTTTCTTTCTTTCTTTCTTTCTTTCTTTCTTTCTTTCTTTCTTTCTTTCTTTCTTTCTTTCTTTCTTTCTTTCCTTCCTTCCTTCCTTCCTTCTTTCCTTCCTTCCTTCCTTTCCTTTCCTTCCCTTCCTGTTGGATCACTGGCAGCGGTGGGCCAGATTTACTTCCAGGTACGCCGGTGGAACCCCCTCTCACCGGTTCTCTAAATTTCACCAACCGGCTCTCGCGAGTAGGTGCGAGCCTGCAGAAACCCACCACTGGTGTGGTATCTTTATGCAGTTGAGAGTATGCAGTTCCTTAAGTCAATCTGACCTGCCAACCCATTTCGTAACTACATTTTGAAATGATTACTTTACAACCTGAGAGAGATTGTTCTTTACAGCAGACAAGTGCTCTTGATAAGTCTCATTTTCTTGGTGGAGGTAAAATTTTAAAAATGAAATAAGATGTAAAGATTTATATTTTAAAAATTACTTGGCAAAGTTTAACAAGGGTGAAGCAAGAAAGCAAAAGTGGAAAAAGGAAAGGAGATTACTTATTGGCTTTTTGCAGAAAATGGGGGGGGGGAGAGAAATGATATATAGTTTTGATAATTAGAATAAAAATAGATTTCAGAAAAATATAAACAATATTATTTAATCATAGAGTAAGAGGTTAATTTTCATTAACACTTACAACTGACATAAAAGAACATTGGAACTCACTTCTTTTTAGCCTTTTCATTAATTTTGTCTTTTCGTTCTCCTCTTCTTTCTTTTTTCCTCTTTCTCTATTCTAGATATTCTCTTTTGGTAGATTTCATTCTGTTTTAAAATTCTAATACAATTTAAAAGAAAAATTATTCCAGACAGAAATGCTTTTATGTTTTAGTACAAGCCAAGACAATCTGTTCCACATTTATAAACTTGAAACAAATGGCCTCCTGAAGACTGTCAACTTCACATGATGCGATTCACTGACAATTGGCTTTGCTTACTATTGGCTCCATCTGTTGTAATATTTTCCCCCTTATATACTTGGCTCTACCTGCAATACTTTTTCCTTTGCCTAAAATGTCCATAACAAACAAAAGTGACTGGTGGGAGAGTTTGAGCACTTTCACATGGGAGGAATTTGATGCTTCTTCTAGAGTTGTATTCTCTGAAGGCATGCCACTGGAAAGCAAGTGTATCAGTGTGTTGCAACATGAATTGTTGAGTGTTCTAACTGAGCTCAGCTCCAATTGGAGGTTAAGAGCAGGCTAGTTCCCTATATTTATGGAGACCTTCTTTGTCCCACTTTTAGTCTCTTTCCCTTCCAACCAAATTTTTGAGAACTGTTGTGGACTTTTGACTGATGGTTTGCATTTAGTTGGACAGAATGGTGGTATGGTGGCTTGATAACCTTCCCAATGCTAACTATGATGTTTTTTGTTTTTTTTTACAAAACATTCAAACAATGGGTTGGCATGATGGCTCAGCAGTTAAGATGCTGGGTTTGTCAGCTGGAAAACTGGCAGCCCAGGTTCAAGACCAAGCTCATTCAATGGGTTGAGTTCCCGACTTTGTCCCAGCTTTTGCCAACATAAAAGCACTCTGTGATGTCGTATTGAACACATGACATGGCCACAGAAATGTTTTCAGATAGTGTTGGTTCAATGAGTTGGCAATTTTAATGGAGTAAAATCCACAGACACCCCTTTATTTAAACAGTGATGGCAGAACTCACTGGCTGCCATTTATGCATTGTCCAATTGATCACCTGGAGCAGGGGTCCCCAACCTTTTTTTCACCAGGGACCGGTTTCATTTTAAAGAGAATTCTGCGGACCGGCTGAGGGGCTCAGCAGTCATGTGACTGAGTGGGCGTGGCCAACTTTGAAAATGTGAAACTCACTTAACAATGATCTTGCTTAGCAACCAAACTTTTGGCCTCAACTGTGGTCATAAGTTCTTTCTTTCTCTCTCTCTCTCTCTTTCTTTCTCTTACTTTGTCTCTGTCTCTCTTTTTCTCTCTCGCTATTTCTTTCTTTCTCTCTTTCCCTTTCTCTCTATTTCTTTCTCTTTCCCTCTTTCTGTATCTTTTCCTGTCTCTTTCTTTCCTTTCTGTCTCTTTCTCTCTGTCTGTCTTTCTCTCTCCCACTTTTTTCTTTCTTTCTCTCTTTGTGTCTCTCCTTCATCCGCCCATTTCTGTCACTCTGTGTGTGTGTGTGTGCGTGTGTCTGTCTGTCTTGCATTCATTCAATCACTCGTTCTGTGTCTCTGTCTATCTTTCTCTCCCTCCCTCCCTCTGTCTCTCTATGTGTGTCTGTCGTCGTCATCGTCGTCCCGTCCCCCCGCCCCCAGCCTCCTCATCCCGCCTGCCACGCTTGGTCGCTCGTTCGCTCGTTCAGGCTCCGTGGCTGGATAGGTGCCGGGCTGGAGAGGAGGAGGAGGGAGGGGGGCAGCCCATTGGGCAGAGCGCACGGGAGAACGCAGGAGGATGGTGGGGGCTCTTCCTCCACCCTCGTCGACGGAGGGACTCCTGTGTGCCGCCGGAGCAACCCGCCAGTTCCCTCCCCAGCCCGCAGAGCCTCCGCAGTCCCTGGAAGAAAATGAGTGGCCGGCATGCCAGCAGGGGAGGGAATCGGTGGCCGGTCCGGCGGCGTCCAGGAATCCTTCCGTTGACGAGGGTGGAGGAAGAGGCACACTCGAACGGCGCGAACAGCCGCGCCTGCGTTCTCCCGCGCGTTGTGCTCAGGGGGCTGCCTCCTCCTCCCTCCTCCTCCTCTCTAGCCCTGCGGCCCGGCTCCCATCCAGCCACGGACCCCTGACCTGGAGGAACACGGTAGAGTTTACAGTTATCTTCTGGGAGAACAAAGATGTACCAGCTTTAAACTTTTGTAGGGTTTAGGACAGTGTTGCGTAATCTTAAGAACTTTAAGATATGTGAACTTTGATCCCGAAATTCTCAGCTAGCAAATTAGGAGAACCAGTTTGCTATAATGGTTAAAGCACTAGATTAGAAACTGGGAGACTGAGTTCTAGTTCTGCCTTAGGCATGAAGACAGCTAGGTGACTTTGGGCCAGTCCCTCTCTTAGACCTGGCAGCCTCGGTGGAGGATGTGCCATATCGGTCGATCTTGTGCCAGGGTTTCCCAGCGACTTGAAGGAGGCTTTCAACATGTCTTTGTATTGCTTCCCCCCCCCCCGTGCAATAGCTTTCCTTGAGGCAGCTCACCATAGAGGAGCTGTTTGGTGATGTGATGGTCTGGCATCCTTGCAACATAACCTGCCCAGCATATCTGGGCTTTCATCTGCAGAGTATGAACTGATAGCAGGCCTGCTCTGGAGAACACTGGCCATATGAATATTCTGAAGCATCTTTCCTTCTTTGGTCCCAAATGCTGCAGATATCCTTAAGTAGAGACTTTATCATATGTCAAATGCATCATGGGATGAGATGACTGTACTCTTCACCCCACTCCCAGCTTTGATTGATTTGCTCATTTCTATCCTATGACTATCATTAAGTGTTGTACCTTACGATTCTTGACAAATGCATCTTTTATGTACACTGAGAGCATATGCACGAAGACAAATTCCTTGTGTGTCCAATCACACTTGGCCAATAAAGCATTCTGTTCTGTTCTGTTCTGTTCTGTTCTGTTCTGTTCTGTTCTGTTCCGTTCCGTTCCGTTCCGCTCCGCTCCGCTCTATTCTATTCTATTCTATTCTATTCTATTCCACAGATTTTCACATTCTCCAATATTAATGTGAAATACAACTGTAGTCACAGAACTTTTCTCTGCCACATTTAGAACAAGAAAGCAACCGTGGGCAACTTATAATTGACTCGTTCTCTAAAAGTTTAAAATGATGCAGAGTCAAGTTTAGCCACCTCTTCTATTATGAGCTTCTGATTTGTTTTGCTTCAGTGTTAAAGGTCACCACCATATTATTAAGAGGCAATCCGAGTAACACTGTGGAAAAAGCAATCCGGTCCAAAGCATACTGTGGAATTGCAATCCTGTTGTATATATTTGAGTTGTCACCTGGGGAAATCTAGACTACAGCCTTCACTAAAGATCAAGCTATCCTCATGGACCGAGACACAGCTATAGATTGCATGCATCATTTTTATTAACTACCAAGCATGTCGACAAAGGCACTGCAACAAATTATCCATATTTCTCCCTTTAATTACTTTTAAATTTAAAAGGGAAACGAAGCCAAGGTTGGAATGTAAATTTATGATAGCTTTTTGCCCCAAAGCATGGGTTTTTATAGCGCTTGTGTGGACTAACCTGCTGAGAATGTAAATTTCAGTGTGAAGTATAAGCAGCCATTAACATTTAATATATGCTCCAACACCTTCAATTTTCACAATAAAATACTTTGAACTGCTCATTGTGCCAAGCAGGTCCAAAGTGTAGCCAGTTACAAGGTATCATGGAACCATTTAAAGCTGTTTCCCCCTTCTCTGTTATCCATCATTAATTTTACAAATGGCTCTATGGTATTGACCTCAGCCGGAGAGTATAACTATACAGGTTAACAAGTCACATGATTATAAGTCTATTTAGAAGTGGGGGAGGGTGGGGGAGGCAGCCATGAAAGGCATTTCCAATGGGGAAAATTCTAAATAAGAAAAAAACCTGCCAAGTCTGAAGATGTGTGATTCATGTGCAAAGTGTGGTTGACAGCTGTTAGTGTGTGTGTGTGTAGATGCATACATTATCAGGGCTCTCTAGGAATTATTGGGTTAAGCTAAGTGTGATACTGGAAATGCATGAACAGATTCTCTAGAGGTTCAAAAAAAAGGGAGGGCAGAAAGAAAGCAGAGGTAGGTTCACTGGGGTTATGAGTGAAGACATGTCTGCTTCATTCTGGATTTCTAATCTGAATTCTTCCACTGTCCCCTATAGAAGTGAAAGCTAATATCCTTAAAATTCCTGCTGTGAGTAGGTAACAGCTTCATGGATTTGAGAGAGAAAAATGTGTGGGTTGGGTGGGTATGAAAAAAAGTTAATCCCCCCCTTTGAAATCATAGTTTAAAGAAATCCTTTTTAGATCTGAATTTTGAATACATTATTCATAGCCCTCTGGGTATTACAGATAATATATTTGTATATTATACAGATGGATGCATACAGATGTATATGAAGTATAATATACAGATTTATACTGTATATTCAGATGTATATTAAGAATAATATACAAAGCCCATGAACAGAGTTCTAGAAATTAACAACAACAAAATCATTGTTTAACATTAGATCAGAATAAGATGAGAACAAATAGATGGTGGGAGGATGCTCCACTCCTTGTAACAATGACACATGCATGTATTCAGGATACAGTATGCCTAAATGTAGTGCAGGTAGTCCTCGATTTACGACCACAATTGAGCCCAAAATTTATGTTGCTAAGTGAGATAGTTGTTAAGTGAATATTGCCCCATTTACAACTTTTTGTGCCATGGTTGTTAAGCGAATTACTGCAGCTGTGACATTAGTAACACGGTTGTTATGTGAATCTGACTTCCCCATTGACTTGTTAAAACGTCACAAAAGGAAATCATGTGACCCCGCAGGACACTACAACCGTCATAAATGTGTGTTAATTGCCAAGCATTTGAATTTGGTCATAAGTAACTTTTTCAATGATGTTGTAACTTTGAATGGTCACTAAATGAGCTGTTGTAAGTTGAGGGCTACCTGTATACAATTGTATACGTGATGAAATCCTAAGGAATTTTGAAAAAAAAAAAAAGCATTCTAGAATCAGACCACATAGAGCACTGACTGCATTGCCATCCATTGCTATGCCTTCTCTCGTGCCTACCTGAACTTTCTTCAGAACTTTCCAATATTTTATACATCTTTGTTTTCCATCCTATCCCATTACAGATAATCCTCCCTTAATAATTGATCATTAAGTGACCATTCAAGGTTATGATGGACCTCCCCAAAAGTACTTACGGTCCACTTTCAAGGTTCTGACAGTTGTCAACCTCCCACGATTACACAACTGCAATTTTTGGCATTTTTTTTTGTTTACTTCTGGTTTCTTCGCAAAGAACAGTCAATGATTCCATTATCTACTTAACAATTGCCACATAACAAGACATAAAATCAATGTACTTCTGTATGAACTGCTTATTGTTCACAATGGATTACGACTAATTCTGGGCTCAATTACAATTGTAAGCCTAGGAATCATCATCATCCTCTTTTAACGACCACATAATCCCTTGCAGGATGAAATCTGGGCAACTGAATGGAGCTGAGTGTTTAATGGCCAGATGCCAATGAGGAGTTTTATTCAGCAGTGTGCCTAGAGATAAATATCTGTCTCTACCTAGGATCAAACTCACAGCCTCCTGATTGTGAGAGGAGAGCTCCACCTCTAGGCCACTGCATCACTCACTTGTAAGTCTAGGAATACTTGTACAAATTGCCTTTCCCGTGTGTGTGTGTGTGTGTGTGTGTGTGTGTGTATGTGTGTGTAATTTTAAGTGCAAGTCCAGTTCAAAAGTAAAGAATCATAAAAAGAGGAAACAAGCTGAGCATCATCAGGTAAGCAATAAATGGAGCTGGGATTACAATGATTGGTTCACCATTTTCCTTTCTCAGATATATATTTCTATTAATAATCTAGCCCAGCAATGGCGAACCTTTTTAGGCACACGTGTCTTAAGGTGGGGGGGGAGCGCAGGGGGGTTGTGCACCGGCATGCTGCACCCATAAGTGTCGTTTTGAGTCCTCCGGAGGCTCCTCCGGAGGCTTCAGGAAAGCTCCTGGAACCTCCAGAGGAGCCTGGGGAGGGTGAAAACAGCCCCTCCGCAGGCCCTCTGGAGGTTCCAGGAGCTTTCCTGAAGCCTCCGGAGGACTCAAAACGACACTACAAGCAAACCAGAAGTGACTTCCGGTTTGCTCGTAGGGCCGTTTTTAGTCCTCCGGAGGCTTCAGGGAAGCCTCCTGAAGGTCCCTAAAGACTCCGGAGGACTAAAAATGGCTTTAAAAATGGCTGAATCAGCTGACCAGTATGCACATGTGTGCTGGCCAGCTGACAGGGCACTGCTTCGCGTGCCCTGCCAAATGGCTCTGCGTGCCATAGGTTCGCCATCACTGATCTAGCCATTCTTTTACAAGTGTTGGGGAGAAAGAGTATCTGTTTTGGAGGCGATACATGGACACCTTAAATTAGAAAAACAAACAAAATACCCCAGAGCTTTGCATCAGTGACTCAAGCTCTAGGACGCTCCTATCCCCAATTTCCAGCCTAGATTTGAATGGGGTCGTTTTCTCCACTGAAGGACATAGAAGGACATTGTCTTAATGAACATACAGACTGCTGAATACAGTTAGAGGGCAAACCAGAGGCCTTAGATTCCAAAGACTTTAGTCTTCACATTTTTGCCAAGGGCAAATTCCTCTTTTCTCTGCACTCAGTCATAATGGAAACATGGACCGCCGAGAGAGAACTTGTGTTGGGCTAGAGCCCTGCAGTTCTTCTGAACACTGAAATGCTGTCATGGAAACAAACAGCTCTGCATGAGGGACATGGGCAGGTTGAAACATTGGTTCCTGCTGACTGGGAGGGAAAAGGTGGGGGCCTTTTCCTACTCAGAGATCCAACACACTGCCTGTTAAATACAATAGATGGATTTTGTTGAAAGTCCAGTTTTGAAATGTTTGCAGCTCCATCAGATGAGAGGAGAATGTTGCTAGGTAGCTCAATTTGAGCAAGAGCAACAGAGAGTTGTGGCCCATGAGCATCTGCAAAGAGTTGACACTTCTGACCAGGTGTGGGCTTCAAAAATTTCAGCAGCGGGTTCTCTGCCTGGTTGCTGGGTGGGCGTGGCCATTGTGGGCATGCCCTAGTCAGCCTCCTGCACCATGGCAGGGGAGGAGAACATTTTCGCCTCTCCCAGGCGCCAGAGTTTCCCATTTCTAGCCTTCTGGAGCTTCCAGGAGGCCCGTTTTCCCCCCTCCCCGAGTCTCTGCATGGGCCCTGCACGTACTTCACATCCAAAATGGGCTGCATGGAGACTCCTGGGAGGGGTGTGGAGGGGTGGGAGGGGAGGGGCATAGTGGGAGGGACCAGCCAGTGATGGGATTTGGAGGTTCTCCAAACCGGCCATAACGTTAGCTACAGGTTATCCTGAACCTGGGCCTCTGATGTTTTAAGAGAATTTGAATCAAGAAGCCTTGGAAGCTGTCAGCTGTTCAGAAAGGGGTGGGTCAGTGAGGAACACCCCAGAAGAAAGGAGTGGGTGGAAAGAGAAAGAATTCCCAGAGCACCATTAGGAATTCAATACAAGAAAAGTGGTTTTCAGCACAGTTTCAAAGCTGGCTCGGGGTGATAGCTACCCTGCACTTCTCAAAAGCAATACTGACCTTTGTCATGAGTCTTTCTTCTCTAACAAAACTTGAGCCATCTGAATACTGTAAGATGGCATAGCCTTTCTTGGTAGACAAAAGCATTCCTGATGCCTTCCAGGTAGGGTCCTACAGGGCACTAAAACAGCTTTCCGGCTCTGTAGACCAGGGGTGGAGGTGGGGAGGGGAAGGGATGGTTTCACACATGCACCAGCTGCTGTGCAAAGGACCTGTGTGCGCTTGCCCACAGTTTGTTCCCAATGGGCGGTGGACTAATACTGATCTCTTGACCAGGGGTTGGGGTTGGGAATCCCTGCACTAAAACACAAGGGTTACAGACAAAAAACACGTCATAGGAGTCTTCAGCATGTACCAAGGAGGTGATAGAAAAGCAAAATGTATTATACTGCAAATACTGTCTTATTGACACCAGAAAACGTGTCCGTTACTGTTCCATGTCCATATCCAGTACTGGGATTTAGACAAAGTGGGCACAGAAGAGGGGCTTAGGTGAGAAAAGGTTGAGAAATTCTGCACTTTTATTTTTATTTATTTTATTTTTCAAATTTGTATCCCGCACCCATCTCCCACAAAGGGACCCGGGGCGGCGCACAGAAAAATTAAAAACATAGAAATACACATATACAAAATATAAATATCCATTAAAACTATATTAAACCACCAACCTGTGCTAAAACCACATTAGAACCCCAATTAAAAACATTGATCCACTAAAAGTCAGGTTCGGAACCGGGTAGGTCACGCCAGGCCGGCTACATGAAAAAAGTGCATTTTTAGGTGCTAGCGGAACAGGCGGAGGTCAGAGATGACGCGGAGTTCGGGAGGTAGGTCGTTCCAGAGGGCTGGGCCCGCCACAGAGGAGGCCCTTCCCCTGGGCGTCGCCAACCGGCATTGCCCCGCCAACGGCACCCGGAGAAGACCCTCCCTGTGGGAGCGAATCAGACGTAGGGATGTGTGGGGCAACAGGCGATCACGCAGGTAACTAGGCCCCGTGCCTTGGAGGGCCTAAACTACACTAAACTGTAATGAATTTAGTTTTGGCCTAACCCAATATGCCACGAAAGCTTTAGGTTTATATGATAAGCAAACCCAACCCAACCAATTGTGGCTTATTCAACAGCAATCTTAAATGTAAAGTGTGAATCTAGTCACTGTTTCTTTTGTTCTGTTTTCCATTCTGTTTCATTCTGACCAACTAGTTGCCCTGATAAGGCCTGGCTGCCTGTGGTTTTTCTCCTTTAGATTAAGTCTTGCTTGGGTCTTTTCTCCTCCTGCTAGCTAAGGGACCCATGAGAAAGACCTAGGAGAAGGGATCCATCCAAAAGCTATTAGGATAAAAGCAGGTGCAGAAGAAGCATGAGCTAAGCCCAGGAGGCAGGGAAGCAGGAGGGAGAGACTGAAACTGGCTTCCTCTGGCTCCCAAGAGAATAAAAGGGAGGTGAGAGGAAATATGTGCAGATTTGCAAGATTCTGTTACCAGAGCCTGTCTCCATGCAGTAGAATTCCCGTGGATTCAGTTTCCTGGTCTACATCATTGCAGCCTACGAATAAAGGAGAATATTTATAGGTCAGGACTGAAATGAGAGGGTCCTTGGTGCTCTCTCAGCTTGCTTGTTTTCTTGCAGACGTTGGATTATCCAGACTAGGTAACGTCATCAGTGCTGTGAGTAGCACTGATGATGTTACCTATTTGGGTAATGAAACATCTGTGCAAAAAAAAAAGCAAACTCGGAGAGCACTAAGGACCCCCTTACATAGCAGCTTACTTCCAGATTTGTAGCTGGAAGCATTCATGATTACTAGCACAAATCTGAATCTGGCCCAACGAGTCATCATTAACACAGAGAAATGCTTTCCCTTATCTTGGTCTTTTTGGGAGGGAATAAAAACACCATTGGCAAAAGGGCGATTGAGAAATACTGCTGTTTGCTAGAAGTACAGACTGGGTCAATGTGTATTACAGTGCCAACTGCATCAATTTCTCACCCGTTCCTAACCATTACCGTTGTACCTCCTGATCTAAGCAGCCAGTTTCAGAAAAAAAGATTATTAAACAAGTTGGGACTCCGACTGGACCAGCATGGGAATCTTTTAATTTATGGGGAAGAAAAAATCCACCTTAGTCTTAGTCTAGTCAAATCCTCCCATTTGTCATTAAAATAGCAAAACTACAAGTCATAAAACTCAATGAGCGGGAGGTAGCATTTATTTATATTGGTATATTCAGCTCTTTAGCTGAATCTCCTGTAAGTCATTCTGGTCAGCAGTAGGAGAAATTGATTTCCCAGTTTGCCCATTGCTTTGGATCAAATGCTTCTGGAAGCAACTATGGCTTCACTTGTGTTCTACAACCTTTGCCCAGCAGCAGAACTAATTAATTGTCATAGCTATTGGCAAGCCAGCATCAGGCTCATAATGCTAAGCTCTCTGATTAGGAAAATGTTCCTGTGTTCCTACTGTGGTTTTCCATATTGTTATTGGCTTTGCATAAACACGAAGATAAATAATAGCAATAGCAATAGCACTTAGACTTATATACCGCTTCACAGTGCTTTTGCAGCCCTCTCTAAGTGGTTTACAGAGTCAACATATTGCCCCAACAATCTGGGTTCTCATTTTACCGGCCACGGAAGGATGGAAGGCTGAGTCAACCTTGAGCTTGGTGAGAGTCAATCTGCCAAATTGCAGGCAGCCAGCAGCCAGCAGAAGTAGCCTGCAGTACTACATTCTAACCACTGTGCCACCACTGCTCAGTATAATAATATTCAAATAATGTGTATGTAATAATAATAATAGTAAAAGTAAAGGCTTCCCTTTCCCATCAGTTCTATCTGCTTCTAGGGCAGGATGATCACCTCCAATTCTTGGCTGAGGAGCCAATGTTGTCTGAAGACAATTTATGTAGTCATGTGCCCAGCATGGTTATACAACAAAGGTAAATGCTATTACCTTCCTACTGAAGTGGTACCTATTAATGTACTTGGATTTGTGTGCTTTGAAATTGCAAGGTGGGCAGGACCTGGGGCACGGAACGGGAGCTCATCCCATTGAGAGCTAAGCTGTTCCAAGTAAAGCTGTTTTCTACAACTGACTGCTGGTATTAAAAATAGTAATAGCATCAGTCAATTGTAAAAGGCCGTTTTACTTGGAATGGCTTAACTCCTTTATAATACCATCAAACAACAACATTTACCTGTCCCAGGTCCTTAGGAAGGACTTGATAAGTGGATAAAAATGCCAAATTCAGTCTAAACATCTGGCTGACTGTGTGAGCAGCTATAATACCTGGAAATATTTCTGTGCAAACTGACTCCGTGCATTCTGATGCCAAATAGTACAGTTCAATGGCATGCATCCACCCCAAACAAACAGCAAAACAAACATTGCAAAACAACAGCAATAACCATGCTATGTTATTAGCTTTACTACTAAATATCACAATTGTTATTTATCATAGAAAACAGTTCCATGCCTAAGAACCTTAAAATTAACACTATTTTTAAAAAATCAAAGTCCCATATTAACTTCCTGCTACTTTACACAGAACTGATTTGGTTCTCAATGCTACTCAGTACTTAAGTGTCAAAGGAAAAGCACAACTAGAGATGACTGATTGATTTCCAATAAGCATTTCAATTCTTCTCAATCCGTTTGGAGTAAATTGGCCATGAATTATTTTTAAAATTCTGAATTTATATTTTCCTTTAATATGAACCAGTTTTTTTTAAATACTCTAAATGTTAAAGTATATCTTCTCTCTTTCTGTCTGTTTATAACTAAGGCAGTACTGCTTGCTTACATTAGTGTGGGAGAGAGATATTTCTTTGAAGTCCATTTGTTGTGCCTGAAGAAACAGTTTAATGATATTGAAAATGCAGCCTTACAGTTTTGATTGAGAAACTTGACCACAAGATAAAGGAAAATGAAGAGTTTGGATCTCTATATTCTCATTCCTGTTTATGTGTATGTAATAGAATGGAGGATTTATTCCCATCTCGACTGTAGTGGGTTGCAGTGGCTCAGTGGCTAAGATGCTGAGCTTGTTGATCTGAAAGGTCAGCAGTTCAGTGGTTCGAATCCCTAGTGCCATGTAACGGAGTGAGCTCCTGTTACTTGCCCCAGCTTCTGCCAACCTGGCAGTTCAAAAGCACGTAAAAATGCAAGTAGAAAAAATAGGAACCATCTTTGGTGGGAAGGTAACAGCATTCCGTGCACCTTTGGCATTTAGTCATGCTGGCCACATGACCACGGAGACATCTTCGGACAGCGCTGACTCTTTGGCTTTGAAACAGAGATGAGCACCACCCCCTAGAGCCGGAACAACAAGCACATATGTGCAAAGGGAATCTTTACCTTTTTAGACTGTTTCTACTTCATAAGGTTGATGTAGCTGTGGGAATAAATTATGCTGCTTTCTCAACCTACAGACACACACACACACATGCACACAAATGACAGATGTCAACAGCAGAAGACAATCTACTGTATGTTGTATTCATATTTTAGTTATTTATTTAATGGATCATTCCATTCTCTACCTGTTCTGTCTAAGCTTTTGGGGAAAAGGAAAAATGGCTCATACTGATAAGAATCTCTATCTGAGTTTAGCCATCTACTTAACTCTGTAGCCTCACTTTAACTTAGCCAATGCTTTTTCAGAGAGAAAAATGAGAGGTGGCAAGGGGGAAGGCTCAGAATGACTTTCTAACAAGCTTTCTGGACAAGGGAGTCCTACTTTATTTATTTATTAAATTTATACCCCGCCCTTCTCCAAAAGGACCCAGGGCGGCGCCCATATCTTGCACCCATATCTATTCCTTCGAAATATTATTTGTGGGATAGGCTTCTTCTGGCAGAACAAAATGATGAAGGAATAGCCTTTCTTGCCATTTTCATTCAACTTCAACCCACTGGCTTGCTATTTTTGAAGGAAATCCCTCTAAACCAAGAAGAGGGAATACATAAATGCCAGCTGCACAGCTCACATAAATTACCTGAGAGTTTGCGCCCACGCGGGAAAATTAGGAAAACAGTTCTGTTTTATTTACTTCATTTGCACTTCTTATTTACTTCTTTTGTATTAGAAAATACAAAAGTCATGCATTTGCAAACCCAATTTTCATTTATAGCATACTCTTCTATGTCAGATTTTGACAGCTTTCCTAAAACCCAGAGGGATGGAGGTGACCAAATCTCTGCAAGGAGGAAGTTCCAGAACATGGAGACTGCTATCCCAAAAGCCTGTCTCTAATGTAATCGAGATATGAGAAAGATTTTTTTCCCCTGGAATCATCATCAGAAGAAATATTTTTCCTTGCTCAACCAGTGCTGAAATATGAAGTTGAACTAGACCAGGAGTGTCAAACTCAAGGCCCTGGGACCAGATCTGGCCCAAGGGGGACTTAGATGTGGCCACCCTGGAAACAGTGAAGGACTGGCCCAGGGTGCTTCTGGCAGTGAAAACAGACTCCTGAGCTTCGTTTTCAGCTGCCATGGCCTCCTGAAACCCTCTGCCTGTGAGCTCCGTTTTCACTGGCAGAGGGTTGTAGGAGGCCGTGGCAGCCAAACATGGAACTCGGGAGTCCATTTTTGTTGGCAGAGCGCTCAGGCCACCACAGATGCCCCTGACATGAGTGACATTGAGTTGGCCATGCCCACTGTGGTCACCCTCGCCCTCTGAGATCAAACATAACCCTGATGCGGCCCTCAATGAAATTGAGTTTGACACCCCCAGCTAGACCTACTCCTGATCTTCAGCATTGTTTTTATGGGTATACTTTGATGAAGGGAGGGTTCCCTCTCTGTCCATCAAAATATATCCATAAAAACAATGCTGGATGAGATCAGGAGTAGGTGTAGTCCAACTTCATATTTCAGCTTGTGGTCAATCATATGTCTCCGAAAAGCCCATAAGAAGATCATGAGTGCAGTGTGTGTGTGTGTGTGTGTGTGTACATACATACATACATACATACATACATACATACATACATACATACATACATACATACATAATTCTGCCTGGTTCTTTGTGTGAAGCAAGACCTTGTAGGGTTAATGTACATACATTTGCAGGGAAACACACTTTTGTTCTGGGCAGCTGGTTTCACTGTTTAGACCTGAATACAAATAAATATCAATATTTACCAATATGAATGAATGAATGAATAAATAAATATATTCAAATGGAGAATCATATTGGCACTATACTAGTATTCTTAAAGTATGATGTTGTCTGGTCTTTAATAGAATGGTAAAGCTATGTGGTCAATAAAATGTGCAATGCAGTTTTCTGCCTGTCTACATAGTTCAATAGAGTGTTTTCCAGGAACAGCATTCTGTCTTCATCGTTTATTTTGGAGCAGCAGCTAGTTTAATGTGGCATAAGGTTGAGCATCTTACTGTGCAGATCATCACCCTCATTTTGCAATTCTTTGTCATCCCCTACAACCCCGTATCCCTGATTGTAGCATTGAATTTTCATAGTAAAACATTAATGTTGTAAACTCCTGGGGATTTTTAATGAAAAGACATTGAGAGGAAATGTATAATAACCCCCTCGCCCCAGATATTAAAATATCTATTTCCTTTCATATCATCACCCACACCTGTTCCTGAGATATTAAAGGAAAAAAATGAACCCCTCCCAACTGTAAATAAGTTTCTCAGCCATGCTGTTGTATAGTCAAAAACTCAATTTGTGATTATGCCATCTCCCCACCTCCCTAAATCCAAAACCAAATTAATATGAGTAGTATGGATGCCTCAGAATGATCTATAACAAACTGAACACTAGCCACAACCATTTATTATTTAATCAAAGAATATACATATTTTTAAAATAATTGGAAGACTGAACTGTTTCTCTCTCTCTATGTATGTATGTATGTATGTATGTATGTATGTATGTATGTATGTATGTATGTAGATGTATGTATATAAAATTATTCCACAACACCCTGTTAGGGCCCCAATTAAGGGAGGAGACATACTGTTTCCTTTTCTGCCTTTCGGCTCATCACCAGAGACCATCTAGACAGAAAGCCAAGAATTCCGTTGTGTGATTTTAGGATAGATCTATTTTGAGCTTTTTTCATCAGCTAGCCATACCCTTACTGGGATTTGATTTGAGCCACAGGTTCTCTTCCTGCTCAGCTGAGACAGGAGGATAAGTATATATTTTGTTCCACAACATCCTGTTAGGCCGCAATTAAGGGAGGAGACATACTGTTTCTTGGTGGTTCAAGTGGTAAGGCATTTGCCTAGCATGTTAATACAGCCCCGGTTCGAACCCCAGTAAGGGTATGGCTAGCTGATGAGAGCTAAAAAGCTCAAAATAGATCTATACTAGTCTCCCTGACTTATTTATTGATCAGCTCAAAAACGGAACACACATATAAAAAAATTACACAACGGAACTCATGGCTTTCTGTCTAGATGGTCTCTGGTGATGAGCCGAAAGGCAGAAAAGGAGAGCAGTATGCTTCCTCCCTTAATTGGGGCCCTAACAGGGTGTTATGTTACAGTGGCAGTTCAGGAAGAAGTGACAAAAAAAGAGAAAATGCTTTAGTATAAATAATGCAGAAGAGATGTGGGAAGTATTTTAGAGCGGACCTCCCTAGTTTTCCTGTGTGTAAATGGAAAGGAGGGGAGAAAAACTTTCAGACATGCAAGATTCTGTTACTGTAACCTTACAATAAAGGTAGTCTTAGTATTTATGGTTTGTGCTTCTTATCCAGACTACCTGAAAGCGCTGACAACACCCGAGGGCATATCAGGATCCTCTCTGCTTTTTCTAAAAGTTGTTTGTGTCAGAAAATATGCCAGATTCAAACACATTTACAGATTTGGTGCAGACAATGCAATGCAATGCAATGCAATACAATACAATACCAGAGTTGGAAGGGACCTTGGAAGTCTTCTAATCCAACCCCCTGCCTAGGCTGGAACCTTATAGCGTTTCAGACAAATGGCTATCCAACATCTTCTTAAAGACTTCCAGTGTTGGGGCATTCACAACTTCTGAAGGCAAGCTGTTTCACTGACTTCAATCAGAATAGAGCTGGAATGGACCTTGTAGGTCTTCTAATTCCAATCTCCTGCTCAAGTAGGAGGCCCTACACCAGGGATGTCAAACTCATGGCATCACATTTTCATCATGTGACATATCATGACTTTTCCCCCTTTGCTAAACTGGGGGTGGTCTTGGCCAGCATGTGACGTGTATGGCCTGCAGGCTGCCAGTTTGGTACCCCTGCCCTATACCATTTTTGACAAGTGACTGTCAGTGTCTTCTTAAAAAACCTCCAGTGATAAAGCACAAACAACTTCTGAAGGTAAACTGTTCCAATATCTGATTGTTCTCCTTGTTAGAAAGCTTCTCCTTAATTTCTGCTGTTAGAAAGTTACTCCTTAATTCTAAGTACTGTAGGTGATTTTGAGATATTTATTACTTCCCTAGTTTTCCTGTGTGTAAATGGAAAGGAGGGGAGAAAAACTTTCAGACATGCAAGATTCTGTTACTGTAACCTTACAATAAAGGTAGTCTTAGTATTTATGGTTTGTGCTTCTTATCCAGACTACCTGAAAGCGCTGACAACACCCGAGGGCATATCAGGATCCTCTCTGCTTTTTCTAAAAGTTGTTTGTGTCAGAAAATATGCCAGATTCAAACACATTTACAGATTTGGTGCAGACAATGCAATGCAATGCAATGCAATACAATACAATACCAGAGTTGGAAGGGACCTTGGAAGTCTTCTAATCCAACCCCCTGCCTAGGCTGGAACCTTATAGCGTTTCAGACAAATGGCTATCCAACATCTTCTTAAAGACTTCCAGTGTTGGGGCATTCACAACTTCTGAAGGCAAGCTGTTTCACTGACTTCAATCAGAATAGAGCTGGAATGGACCTTGTAGGTCTTCTAATTCCAATCTCCTGCTCAAGTAGGAGGCCCTACACCAGGGATGTCAAACTCATGGCATCACATTTTCATCATGTGACATATCATGACTTTTCCCCCTTTGCTAAACTGGGGGTGGTCTTGGCCAGCATGTGACGTGTATGGCCTGCAGGCTGCCAGTTTGGTACCCCTGCCCTATACCATTTTTGACAAGTGACTGTCAGTGTCTTCTTAAAAAACCTCCAGTGATAAAGCACAAACAACTTCTGAAGGTAAACTGTTCCAATATCTGATTGTTCTCCTTGTTAGAAAGCTTCTCCTTAATTTCTGCTGTTAGAAAGTTACTCCTTAATTCTAAGTACTACAGGTGATTTTGAGATATTTATTACTTCACAATAAAGTATGGGAACGGCATAGCTACTGCCTATATTTAAAAAAAAATTACAGTGAAACTACTCGTAATGCCTATAATCTTGCCGAAGCTGTCACATTCTGCTAAGTATGATGTACATCACGTAAAATACAGGAAGAGACTATCTAGGTCAGGGTCAGTTGTCCCAATAATCCAACCTTACTGATTTGCCAGATATTTTTGTGGAGAGCACAGGTAAGGCATAAAAGAGCATCTGTCATCTCCCTTGGCTTGCTCTAACATCTAGTATTAATTTATACCTTTCAAAGGTGAATTTCATTGGAATTCAGTCATCATTCAGGTATCAGGGGAAATAATTATGCTTCTACCAAAGCATAAAAAATAGTTCTATCCAAGATTATTTCTTGGATAGAACTATTTTTTATGCTTTGGTAGAAGCTCAACAATTTGCTGTCATTATGCTGATTTGATTATTGAATATTCTTAATTTTTAAAAAATTGTTTGTGTTCTATTCATGAGCCTTTTGTGCTATTTAATTATTTAAATAAGCGGCCCATTCTTTTCCTCTCAATAAAGCAGTTGAAGCTTCCCAAGCAATATTTTAAGCAACATGTACATGAGACATAAACATGATATCAAGACAGACAAATAATTGGGTGATGATAGATTGTTGAATTGATGACTCTTGTCTTTTTTCCACAGATTGCCATACCACAGACTGCTTGTATATCTCCAGGAATATCGTTTGACTAATCTTTGCATTCCTCAAGTTTGATAATAAGACTTTTTTCTATCTGCAAGTGAAACATTTCAAATTCCACAGATAAATGATGAATCTCCTAAGGTTGAATTTTATGACAAAAACTAGTAATAGAAAGTCAGTTTCAGCTGGTGAGCTGCACATTATTGTAGCTTTTAAAAAGTGTTCAAGCCAATGCTGAGCGTTCTTTTGTTCTGCCACTATCATATTACCACATTTCAGGAAAATGGATAAATGTGATGGCCATTTAAGGTTAAATGTTTCTTCCTTTCCAAAAGCATAGATGGTTCATGAAGAAGGGTGAAATGGATATATGCCTTTTCCTGTGTTATGTATTCTCAAAAGCCCTTCCTCAAATCTTTTGAGCTGTTTCACTCTCCACATACAAATCCCTCTTTTAGGCCTGTGCTGAGGTCTACAAATAATGGAGAGCAGATAGAAATAGAGTGCACACAAGGAAATACTGTGTCCTTCCTTCCTTCCTTCCTTCCTTCCTTCCTTCCTTCCTTTCTTTTCATTTTACAACCATCTGGACAGGAATGTCTTAGACAACATTTTCTAAAAGTAGATGGTGGTATCATGCTTGGAGCTACATTAACTCATCAGCCAAATGGCTGCTGTCTGATCTCCCAAGCTATTAATGATGCATTAATACTCATACCAGCATGGTGCAAAGCTTATGTGTCATCCACTTAACTCAAGGCCCATTGTTTTTACCATTATGGAATGGATTAATTGAGCCCTGCCAAAGTGGAGAAGCTTGAGATCTATTATGGGCAGTGGAAAATTTGATTAGGTGTTTTAACAGTTCTCCTAGCCTTGAGGGAAAAAAAGATAAATAAAGTAGAAGGAATTCTGAAGGGCCCCTGCAATCTTCAAGGCGAAAAATTGTGCCAGGGGCAGATTTGTTACCTTTGACATATGAAAAGGTTCTCTTTGGTTTGATCCTGCCTGAGACCAGACCTTTTCACAAACATGTTGGAAGTTCATCTTGTTAAAGAGTGAGGTTTTCCATTCTCAGTGACAGGGGAGTTGAGATATTTGTGACACTGCAATCCTTGTGGGGAATGCTTCTCTCACTCTTGCCCTGTAGGGGTGAATGATAGACTCCAAGCACCCATTCTTTATTCTTTTTTTAAATAAATAATTTGTCAAGTGTTCTTTTACTTATATAAACAACTGTATATGGGGCTGAATGTATTGACCCTCCTAGTCACTCTCTATTTTTCCTCCCTCAACTGCCAAGAATTAGCCCTGGTTGTAGAATTTGCTTTGTGACTAAGAGCTGCCATTTTGTTTTCTGCCCTAGAAATGTGGGAAGAGGAAGAAAAAAACCCACATCAACATCCACCCTTTCAATCATAATGTCTAAAGTATTTTATATATTCATGTCTTTGTTGTTTTTATTATGCCTGTTCACCGCCCTGAGTCCCACAAGGGAGAAGGGCGGTGTACAAATTCAATAAAGAGAAACATAAACATTTGGTCCTCAGAATTGAGAAAAAACTACGCTGAAGGTGAAGGGCACAGCTGAGCTGGGTGTTCCACAGCCCATGGCTGCTATTTTTGGAACCTCTGCAGCTTCTGAGGAACAAACGGCTGACATTTGATGGCCACTTGACCTTTTTCATGGAGGTAATTTTTCAACTAGAAGAAGAACAAACTAAGGACTAAGATAAGGATGGGAAGCACCTTTTAATGAAGTTCTTTAAGGTAAAGTTCATCCTCACAACTACTACTTAATGCTCAAGTAGCTCTATTTTGTTATTATCCCCCACTGCTCTTCCCCCTAAAAGTGATATTTTATAAGAAAAGTGTACTTCTTCCTCAGTGCAAAAAGGTTGCCATCCCTAATAAACAGGTTAGGTGAAATTTCCAGGGATCTCTGGTAATTCATATTTTCACTTTCTGTTAAACAATAAAGATAAATATATTTCTATAAAGGTGGCAGAATTTTGCTACATTATGTGTAAGCTTTGCCCACAAGTGATTGCCAAAAGTTCTGGTTGTTAGAGGATAGTTTTACTGAATACACTTTTATTGATCAACAGCCCAAACATAGCATCCATTTGTTTGTCTGTCAGTCATGTTAGATGGTTTGGTGTAGTTTGTATCATTTCCATAAATATAAGGAATTAACTGCCTGCTAAACTGAAAGATGGAGGTTCGGTTGCAGTAATAGAGTCACAGCAAAGCAAGATTCCCATAAAACATTTAAACATATATAAAGGTTCTACAGCTACAATCTGCAGCAAAAAAAACCCTATAATAATTAGAATAGAGATCAATTCTTCCTTCATGCAGTATAATTGTTTCACAGATCAATTCCAACAAACAACTCTAAATGTCTGCTGCTGTATTATATATACTATACACAATAAACTATTCTACTGTCAAGGCTACAGTTCAGCAAAAAAAGAAAATATGACTCCATTTTCTCTGCAATCATCCTGTAATATGAATACAACTAAACTACAGGTGGGCGTCACATACGATTTGCCGAGCACCCAAAATATGAGCATTTGTGTGTGTGCGGTGTCAAAAAACACAGTGATATAGGATTGTGTCCAGGTTGGGGGGAGGGTTGCAACTATCTGCTGGTCACAACTATTGGTTCATCCAAACCAGTCCAAAGCGGCAGCAGCCCACCACTGAACTAAATTATTTTTTTTAACATCCTTTCACACTGGAAACACAAATATGTTGTCTGAAAACAAATTACTTATCAGTAACTCTTAAAATAATGGTAAAATTAGACCAAGATTGTATATTAAGACTCAGAAATATAGATGGCTGTTCTAGATAATATCTACTGACCCTACATATAAAAAAAAGTATTATTCTCTATATCAAAAAATTGGCTTGAATCTTAGAATCTGTAACACATTTTTGCAAGGTTTAGAGTTGTTATGGGAGATCTTTTGTTATTTCAGGCATCAACACCATGTAAAATCTGGATAAGATTTCAGCTGTTTGGGGGAACTGCATATATTCACATGAGATCACATAGAGGTGCCAACTTATTACAAATGTGCCATAATTCCATAAAAGTTGGAATTTGAAAATTTTTTATAGTGTAATATCATTGTTGAAATGACATGAATTACACTTTAGTCACTTCCTGACTGCATTATTGCCATGTACTATATATGGGATTGTCTTTGAAAAATACTCAGAATTTTCCATTGATCCAGGATTCAGTATCGTGTGAAGTTTTTAAGGAATCGAAATTTGCCTGCATGAGGCCACTTCTCCATGCGCTGCACTGGCTTCCATTACGATTGCAGTAACAGTTCAAGGAGCTGGGCATTCTTATTAAAGCTTTGCATGGCACAAAGCCAAGTTACTTATCTTGAGAGTCTCTAACTTTCTTATCACATCCAATAATGTGACCATGCTCCAGGTCCCTCTTTCAAACAGTAATTATCTTACTGGGACTGAGGAGGCATTCCTTCTCTGTTGGGGCACCTGCCCTATAAAACGTCCTTTACTCCTGTTCTGAGATTTGAGGGGTCCAGACCAGAGGTGGTATTTAGCAGGTACTGACCAGTTCTATAGAACCGATAGTGGAAATTTTGAATAGCTCTGAGAACCGGTAAAAACCACCTCTGACTGGCCCCGCCTCCATCTATTTTCTGCCTCCCGAGTCCCAGCTGATTGGGAGGAAATGGGGATTTTGCAGTATCTTTCTTCTGCTACACCCACCAAGCTACACCTACCGCATCCACAGAACTGGTAGTAAAAATTTTTGAATCCCATCACTGGTCCAGAGCCCCTTGTTCTAGAAGGCTATAAAGACTTTTCTCCCATACAATATGACCAGCATGTTAGAGGAATCCAACATATGTGTGTTTGTATTGTACGTAAGTAGGCTATGTGGTGGCTTGGTTCTTGTTGCTTAATTATTTTTAACTGTGTTTGGTTTTTGGTAGATGTGTACTATTTGTCTTGTGACCTGGTTTGTTAGCCACCAGAATTATATATTTAATATGGACAGCCAGACAAATTTTATAATTAAACAAGTAAAGGTAAATTGCATAATTTGTGTTTGCATAAGGCTTCCACTCAGGCATGCACCTTAAGTAAATTGATGTAATCAGTGTGATTTGTGTAGTTATATCATGCAGACAATGCACATTTATGTACTTTGTGATTTAAACAAAATTTCTAAATAATGAGAGCCCTCTTCTCACAAAGAATCAAGTCAGAATGAAGTTTCACTGTCTTTTCTATGCCTTAAAACATTTAATTTCAATAAAGTTAACTCTACACAGACTTCGGTTGGGATGAAACACTCTTAGATCCCTTCGTCCGATCCGCTCCCACAGAGAGGGCCTTCTCCGGGTGCCGTCGGCGGGGCAATGCCGGTTGGCGACACCCAGGGGAAGGGCCTTCTCTGTGGCGGGCCCGGCCCTCTGGAACGACCTACCCCCCGACCTTCGCACTATCTCGGACCTCCGCCTCTTCTGCCAACGTCTTAAGACGTATTTATTTCAACAAGCCGGCCTAGGATAGCCCCCCGTTTCTGACTTTTTAAAAATAAATTATAATTTGGGAAGGTTTTTTAACATGGGTTTTAGCACGGGTTAACTAATTTAATATATTTTAAATTGATATTTATTGTATTTTTGTGGTTTTAATAATGCCTGTGCGCCGCCCTGGGTCCTAACAAGGAGAAGGGCGGGGTATAAATTTAATAAAAATAAATAAAATAAAATAAAAATTAGATGTATGTCTCAATAAGTCAAGGGGTTTTACTTCTGTAAACATCTCTAGGGTTGATATTGATGGCTTTGCTTGTGTGCTAACTAGGGTAGAAATCCATTGAACGTCATGGATTGTCTTTCTGAGTAAACATTCATAAAACTAGATGCCTAACTTTCCCTTTTCCTGTTAGAGTACAACAGATTGACAAATTATGCCGGGTCTGCTGAACATTAGCAGGCAGATGGTAGGTGATCAAGATTTCATTATCAAACACCACTTTCCTTCTTAAGGTGAAAAGATGACCAGCTGTTTCTCTACTGCTATGCCTGAGGGAGGTAAGAGCTTTGATGGAGTCAGTTACAAAATATAATAACAAAGGTCCCTTAATTAATTTACATAGTACATTCAACTTGGATTATTGCCATTCTGATAGCATTTCAAAAGAATTGAGGTGAAACCAATTATAGGCTGAGTAATGCAAATAATGACATTTTCTGTGTACTAAGCAATAGACTGGAGAACATTCCATTTGCTCATTCTTCCTCATTTGAAAAAAACATTGTCCATTATTTTAAAAGGTGACAAATATAAAAAAAAGGATTACATCAACCTGACTTTTAAGATGCTGTTTAATCAATCAAGGGGATAATTTACTAAAGGAATATGCAGTTGACAAGTCCTAGCTGCTTTGAATAGGAGGATACAAGGTTTAGGTACAAATCTAGATTAAGCATAATTTCCTAAGGTTTAGGATATTTGAGGATTATGTACATAGTGCTGCTATGGTCAAACTGAATAGAACACTAAATGCTACTATAATACCCCCCACCCCCCCAAGACAAAATCCATGCCTGTTAATATATTTAAAAAAAGAATCTTTCCATGTTGGCATATAACTCTGAAAACAGAAATAAAGAAACCCCATAATGAACACATAGAGTAGCATCTATGAACCTGCTCATTGTACTTAACAAAACTGAGCAAAAGTTCACATATAACCAGCATACAGATAGTCCTTGACTTGCCACCATAATTGAGCCCAAACTCAAGACAGTTGTTACATGAGTTTTGCACAACCTCTCCTGCCACAGTTGTTAAGTGATTCACTGCAGTTGTTAACTTAGTAGCATGGTTGTTAAGTGAATCTGGCTTCCCTATTGACTTTGCACATGGCCCCGGGACACAGCAACCATCATAAATATGAAACAGTTGCTAGGCATCCAAATTTTGATCACACAATCTTGGGAGGTGCTGTAATAGTCGCATGAAAAACAGTCATAACTCATTTTTTTTCAGTAATCTTGTAACTTCAAACAGTCACCAAACAAAGGGTTGTAAGTCAAGGACTACCTGTTCTTGACATAAATCACTGTAAACTCTACAATTGGTTAAGATATTTAGTGCATCAACTGATAAGGTGTGAGTATATTAAAATAATGTATAGACACAGAATGGAAACATTTTAAAATCTTCAACTATTTTATCTTTATTTTATAGTCACATCCAGAGGTGGTATTCAGCAGGTTCTGACCAGTTCTGGAGAACCAGTAGCAGAAATTTTGCGTAGTTCAGAGAACCGGTAAATACCACCTCTGACTGGCCCATCTATTCTCTGCCTCCCGAGTCGCAGCTGATCAGGAGGGAATGGGGATTTTGCAGTAACCTTCCCCTGCCATGCCCACCAAGCCATGCCCACAGAACTGGGAATTAAAAAAAAATTAATCCCACCACTGGTCATATCAGATGGGTTTAATAAAAAAGTCATTGCTGTCACCGCCCCGAGTCCCTTTTTGGGAAAGGGTGTGGTATATAAATCAAATAAACTAACTATAAACTAAACTAACTATAGACTGTGGTGAGATATAATCAATGTATTCTCTGCAGGATTGTGGTGATATTAGATCCAGTGATACCTTGATGAAGCTCAAAAATCCTCCCTCCCTCCCTCCCTCCCTCCCTCCCTCCCTCCCTCCCTCCCTCCCTCCCTCCCTCCCTCTATAGACGGGCTAGAAAAGAAAAGCCATCCACCAATCAAGGACTGTGATAAATTCTGTACAGAAAGAACGTCAAGCTATCACCATGACCAAAACGGAGGAAAGGGAAAAGCTTGAAATCCAGAAAGGGATGTCTTAAATCAGTTTGTGTAGAAAAGCCTCATTGCAAATAATACTATATCCTTTTGAAAAGCCTTAGTCTTTTGCTTTGCTGCTTCTTATGTAGCCCAGGTTTGCGCAGTTCCATTCTGTAAGCCATGTATCTTGGCAAAATGTGCATGGAACTGCAGCCTGAAATTGTACTTTGTGATTGCAAATTATAATCCTGAAATAACTCATTCACAACTAAATCACAACGTTGCCCTCATTGGGACTCATCCCAAAGCAACAACTTCACTACTGGCTTCTCAAATCACCACTCATTTGATTGCTTTGAAGGGAATTTTAATTGATAGAAGGCTAAGCATATATTTTCAATGACATGAGGACTGGAAAAGCTGTGATCATTCATTTCTCTTTAGTGATTTTCTACAGTACGATATTTGAGAACGTTTTGCCCCAGATTTGTGCCTGAGGCACCATCTAGGGATATGAAAGCTCAGAAAGCAAATATCAATGTATTTAAAGAAACTTCTTTTATAGTTCTCTTGCCATATGATGAGACAAATAAAATAAATAGAATAATTTGTACAATAGCTTTAGGTTGCTTTGCAATATTCAAGGACCGATAAGAATGAATTACTGACACTATAACCATTACATGATTTCAATTCTCTTGAGATTCTTTTTTTTCTTTTTCTTTTGAATAATAGGTATTGCCGTATTAGAGGTGCTGCTTTTTAAGGACAGTTCCATTATCTAATTAGGTGCTTATAATATTCGGGTGTATTTCATATTTCACAAGATTTAATGGTTTGATGATAGAGATGGATAATTAATATGTAATCTAAATCTTTCAAGATGGAGTTGCTTTGTTTGTGTCTGCAATTGAAAAACACACATACTCAAAGCCAGCCAATATGGGAGTTGTATTCCTTAACAACACTTGATAGAGGTAATGGATATCTGCAGCCACTGGAATTTTGTCAAAATGATGAGCTTATAATTCCATACTTGCATATGATATTATGATGCAAGTAAAGAAGACATGAACATTGTATCCCAATATCATGATTCAATGTATAATTTGCCCCCTTGCCCATCCCACATATCAATTGGGATGCTAATTTATTAATTAATGTCATGCTTCTAGCCCACCCATCTCCCTCCTTCATTTTCCCTGAAGGAGCAGATATACAAGTCTTGCTGTAGTCCTGAATTTACCTGACTCAACTTACCTGAGCCCTGAGCCTTGTTGATTTGAACTGCCTTCAATCAACTTTGCTTGGTCTCATGCCTGGAATCTTTACTAGACTAACTGCAGTATCTCATGTTCTGGTAACTTCCTGTCTTAAGTCCTGAAATGTTATTTAAGTGAATCTGTCCTTGAAGATGATTCAGAAGTTGCGAGATTTTATTGATTGATTTACACTTTTAAACCACCCAATGGTGGCAGCCCTCTGGATGGTTTACCATAAAACACCCTAAAAGATGTAATTTGAATCAAGATTTATATAATAAAATCAATTATATAATGCTAATTGAAAGCACCATACAAGTTAGGCACTACCAAGGGGGGCATAAAAATCAAAAGTAATATTAATAAAAATGCAATTAAAAAGACAATTAAAATGAATGGGAAAATAGAAATACCTTCACTTGGCACCAAAACGAGGCCACTATGAGCCCTTCTCTATTAAATTTCATAAGTCAAGAAGGGCAAGCTTCAAGCATCCAATGTCTTGCCTACTTTCTCAGGTCTCAGCAACTTAAAAATCTAATGAAGCAGGTCAAAATATTGCCCTTTGCATTCTGGAGTTGCATTTACTATGGAATCCAAGTTGTGTAAAGTAACTTTATATTCAAAATGTTTTGCAAATTTCTCACAGTGTGGTGCCAAGATTATGGAAGCCAGTTTCTTTGCACCATATTGCAAGGATTTCCTCATCTCAGACAAAAACAACAACACTCTGTTAAGTGACACTGAGAAGATGCATTGGAGAAAGAGAAGAAAAGTTTCTCGACTGGCCTCATTGCTGCTGCGTATGCCCAATGATGGGTTCTGAGCAGGGGTGGGCTTCAAAAAATTGCAGCAACGGGTTCGCTGCCATGTTGCTGGGTGGGCATGGCCATGGTGGGCATTGCTTGCTAGGGCTTTTAGCTTTAGAGCCTGCATTATAGATGGTCCACACTTAGCAAATGCTACTTCCACAATAATTTAAACTTATGATAGTGTTGAATGAACGGTACTTATGCCTAGCCCTCAAAGTGCCAGCCATTGCACCCCCTCTGAAGTCACATGATCTTGATCCAGTTGCTCAGTGACTGACTCACATTTATGACGCCCCCGTGGAGAGGGCGCGCAATTTGGGTGTCCTCCTGGATTCCCGGCTGTCCATGGAAGACCATGTGGCGGCCGTGGCCAGGGGGGCGTTTCATCAGGTTCGCCTGATGCGCCAGTTACGCCCCTTACTGGACCGGGCTGCCCTTCGCACAGTCACTCAGGCCCTCGTGACATCCCGACTCGACTACTGTAATGCTCTCTACATGGGGCTTCCCTTGAGGTGCACTCGAAAGCTACAGTTAGTGCAGAATGCAGCCGCGCGGGTGATTACGGGAGCCCCTAGATGCTCCCATATAACACCAATCCTGCGCGAGCTGCACTGGCTTCCTGTGGTCTTTCGGGTGCGCTTCAAGGTCCTGATGACCATCTTCAAAGCGCTCCATGGCTCGGGACCTAGCTACATGCGAGACCGTCTCCTGCCCCATACGTCCCTTAGACCGATACGTTCCCACAGAGAGGGCCTTCTCAGGGTGCCGTCGGCTGGACAATGCCGACTGGCGACACCCAGGGGAAGGGCCTTCTCTGTGGCGGGCCCTGCCCTGTGGAACGACCTACCCCCTGAACTCCGTACCATTACTGACCTCCGCCTCTTCCGCCAGTGTTTAAAAACACATTTGTTTCATTAAGCCGGCCTTGCATAGCCTCCGCTTTTGACTAGTTTAGATAGTTTTAAAATGGGGGTTTTTAATTGGTTTTAGCACAGGATTTCATATTTAATAGGCTTTTAAAATTTTATATGTTTGTATTGTTTTGTATATTTTTAATTTTCCTGTGCGCCGCCCTGGGTCCTTTTGGAGAAGGGCGGGATATAAATCGAATAAATAAAATAAAATAAATAAATAAATGACAACAGAGTCTCACAGACATGCAACTTTCAAACCTGGCTTCCAATTAGCAAATTCAATGGAGAAGCCTGCAGGAGGTTTGCAAATGGCGATTGTGTTTAGTAACATCATGTTTTTTACTTAACAATGGCAACCGGAAGTGCCAGAACTTATGTCACTAAGTGGTGCAGTCAGGCGATGTCATGTTTTCCAACTACATTGCTTAGCAATGCAAATTCCAGTCTCAATTACTGTTCTTAATTGAGGGCTACCTGTATCCCCATGCAAACATAATAGCAGTGACTGTGTTTATGTTACTGATTGGGCTTCATGGATTTATCAAATATGTTAGTGGTCTGATTGGTTTAGATTCTGATACTCAAGGTTCTATCCCAATATGCACCTGTTTGAATGTTAGGATTTGTGACGAATGGGCGCATATGCTCTCCTCCATATGTGCCACCTAGGAAAGAGACGCAGTGTAGGAGTGTGCAGAATAAAGCTTTATCTGTTGTGACTACCTGACTTTGGAAGGCCTTTTCCCTGGAGGCTAGACATAACTTTTCCCGGCTTTCACACCAGGAGAAAATCAGCCCTTTTTCTCTTGCATTTTAGACATATCACCAATAGCCTGGCTATTTTTGATTATGTTATTGTGTTTCTCTGTTATGTCTTTTAAACAGTTTATTCAGGGGTGGGGGGTGCTGCAGATTCGCACGGGTTTGGGAGAACCTCTAGCTATTTATTAATAAAATAAATAATAAAATAAGAATCTGCCCAGTTCAGAGAGCCTGCAAATCCCACCACTGGAAGGCCCTGCCCACCCTGCCACTCCCCTCCCCATGTGGCATGTTTGGTATGCCAGGTATACCTGGGAGGGTGAAAAACGGGCCTTCTGGGAGTTTTGGGAGGCATCTGAATCCTGGGGGAGGCCATTTTCGCTGTCGCAGAGGCTCTAGGAAAGCCTCCTGGGAAAAATGCTCCCCTGCCATGGAGCAGGATCCTGACTAGACCACGCCCACCCAGCAACTGGGCAGAGAACCTGTTGCTAAAGTTTTTGAAGCCCACCCCTGAGTATGTTGAACTTTTTTTTTTTTTTATTACTGATTTTATTAATCATTTTACTTGGTTTTACATTTACAACTGGTTGCGGGCATGAATTGTAACCCACCCAAGACCTTCGGAATAGCGATCTTGAATATTATTTCAAACAAATGGATACATAAAAGAAGACCTGAGTTGAGTATCAGTTGGAGAGAATCACTATCAAAGGGGATTCCAAGATAATAAGCAGCAATCCTAGGTGGTGAATGTCAGTGGCAATTTAAGCAAAAATGGGCCACAAAAACAAAAGGGGAAAACATGTCAGCAATATCGGCAGGACCTCTTTGATGTTCAGAAGCAACATTTTCCCCACCTACCTATTACCACTCAAAGAAGACCCTAATGAGGGCTAAGAAATCACCGGATGCCGAACAACAGTCGGGAAAACCTGCAGAAGACCAGGGAGAAGGAGAAGAAAAGGGGAATGACTTCCCTGAGTGGGGAAAAATGGTTATGGATCTGACATTTCTAGGTCACAGTTGAAGTTCTTCTATTTTTCCCCAATTATTAACTTGTACAACAAGAAAAGAAAGAAACAAAATGAAATTTGTGTTTATTAAGAGCCTACCACTTTGTATTACAGAATTTATAATATTTTAATGGTGATGGTTGGAAAAAAGACAGTTGCACAGAATACCCATACATCAAAGGTGGGTTGCTACCAGTTCGCATCAGTTTGGGGGAACCAGTAGTGGAAATTGTGACTTGGTTGCTGAACTGATAGGGACAGCAGGCTGACCATGCCCCTGAACTGGTTACCCAGTCACCCATGCCATTGCTGACATGTGTTTTAGTCCTTTTTAAATGCCTTTCTAAGTCCTGTGCATGTGCAAAACAATTTATAGACAAGTGTGTACGCACGCACAGCATGCGTCATGGTGAACCAGCAGTAACGCTGGCAACAACCCACCCCTGCCATACATGTGTTTATCAGTCAAATCAGGAACACAAACATTCACACGGCCATAATCTCTGACAATTGCTTGGTATAGAATACAACTACATTCAGGGGTTCTTGGACTTGAGCCATAAAAACTTGTGGGATGTGACATACGCAGCAAGTTCTTTTCTTCCGAAAGAGGACAGGAATGAAATTTAGCGGACTGGTTCATAAAATAACAATCTCTTTTAAAATTTCATCTCATTGAAATGTTTCTTTTAATGCTGGATACATTTTTGTACGTCTGGTGTTTTTCTTCCTTTGAGATAGGAATTATTTTCAAATGAGAAAGAGGCCTCCCTTTAGATCTATATCAAAACGACATGAGTAAAAGAAAAAGGTTGATGAAACAGACACTATTGGGCATTTTATCCTCCCTCCTTCACCTGTAACCTTAATGCCTATGAATATAACTTCCTTATTTCAAACCCCACAGTTCCCATGCTGCGAGAGAAGAATTGCTGTGTGTAGGGGTGCTTTTTACTATAATTGTCTACTGAGACCTTGAAAGCAGCAGAATGGAAGACACTGCAGAGGTAATGAATCAAATGTGTGTGTGAGTGTGTGTCTATGTGAAAGAGAGAGAGGGGGGAGGGAGGGAGAGAGAGGGGGTTAGGGAGAGAGAGAACATTATATTCCAGAGTTAATGGCTTAGGCTTCGAAAATGATTATAATAGTCCCTCAAATCTGGTCTCCACCCCATTGGGTACCAGACATAACAGTAGACAACCTGTGTTCTGTTGGGTCATCATTTCACAGACATTTCCTTTCCTAGACAGAGAAACAGAATGACTATGGGCAGGCAAAATAATTATTTATTTATTTATTTATTTATTTTATTAAATTTATAGACCGCCCCCTCTCCCCCATGGGGACTCGGGGCGGTGCACAGGAAATTAAAAATCAAATAAATACAACAATATACAAAATATTAAAACCGAATTAAATTAGCCCTGTGCTAAAATATCAACATTAAAACCCTTAAAACCCTAAACAGGGTTTAGGGAGTTTAGGTTTAGGTTTATTGGGAGTGGGATTTCCAACTTGCTGTTGGCTTCTCCATTGAATTTCCTTGTGGGAAGCTGGCAGTGAACATTGGACATCTCCCTCCCTCCCTCCCTCCCCCCCTCCCCCCTTCCTTCCTAAGTAACTGTTGCTGGACGGAGGAAGGAGCAAGGGATTATGCAAGAATTCCCAGGAAGTTCTCAGGGAATGTTAAAAATGAGAAGTGCATGACTGCAGCAACACTTTGGTGGTGCTGAAGCAGCTGTGGCACTGAAGCACTACAACCACCCCAGATTTCCTTCCCTCAGGAGTAAAGGGTCGCAACATATTGTAAGTTAACCCATTTAAGTAACTTTCTTTGGCAAAATGTTCCCGTACGATGCACCATTTCTCCCAGTTAAAGTTACAAGTGTTTTTAGTTGTGTACAGATAAAATAATCTAGGCTGAGCAGTGTCCTCCATCTACATGTTTTTGGCTACGGATAGCCGTCAGCCTTCTTAACCCGACATTTTTATTAGTAGTCTTTTCATTTATAGCAACCTTCCCCAGACTGACATTTTCAAATGTATCAGAATTATGACTCTTAGAACCTCCAGTTGGCAGGATTTGCCCCTGCTTGAATGGAGAATACTACTCCTAAGACCCTGAGTAGAATTAAAACAGAAGTATTCTCAAATCTTTTCATCCCATAGCCACATCACCTAATCCATTGATGCTGCTTATTCTTTACTGGCTTCGGCTTCAGAAAGATTTTTCCCTCCATTATAGTTTGGTGCTCAAAATGCTTGCCGTGACTGCATCAAGTGAGAGAGCCAAATGTTTTATCCTTCTCTGATGTTCCCAAAGTAGTACTGCTGTGCAGTAATACTGCATCTCGGGCAGGGAAGAGACATTTAGATTTCATGCTTTCAGCAAGTCATGAATGCAAATTGGAATGGGGAGAATGGATGCTTCTGTTCCCCACATGCATCTGGAATGTTTCTGAACACAAACAGTTACACTTTGTTTTTAAAATGATATAGTAGAGATGAAAAACCCTTTAAACTGTACATATAGAATGACATGGGGAGATTTGTGTAAAAAAAGAGGTTGATTGGGGAAATTTGAACCAGGTCTGGGATATTCCAACTTTGAGCTTGGATGGGGGGCACTGTCAGCCTCCGCTTTTTGCTTGCTTCGGCTGTCATTTTGAAACGGGGGGGGGGGTTGGGCTGTCTGAATACTAAGTGAGCTGGTGAGAGATGTGGCCTCAGTCTGTTATCACCAAAAACTAACGGTCTTGCATTCCACTGTGATGATGCTCCTGAGCAGGAAGTACACCTGATATTGTGACCGGCTCTGCATTGGACAATATACTGGGGTCAAGGGGCTAAGGGCTGGGTTATGCTTTGCTACGTATGTTATGTGCCTAAATGTTTCATTCCTTGCTTGACTTTCGCTGCAGTCTTATCATATTCAGTAAAAGTAACCTCAAACTTTCCAAATGAGCTTAAGCGTGGTCTTTCCTGATTTATGATGGAAGCAGGTCTGACAGGCACTTTCCTTTAAAGGACTGTGTGCAGTTTTGGGGTTTTCCTGAACTCACAGCTTTTATTCAAGGAGCAGGTGATGTCAACTCGCCAGGCATTCCTGGCCTGCTCTCGAGTTGCCATAGGCAAGAGAGGGAAAAACTGACGGAGCAGCACAGCAGCCACAACCAGAAGCACATTCCACACATACCTTTCTCAAGGCTGTATTCCAGAATACCTGCAACAGCCGGAGGGGCATAATCTCTACAGCCCACGAAAGTGCTCCATTGGAGAATGTGATTTATGACACACCCAGGGAGGAGGGAGGAAACAAGGTCATAGTTAGGTCGTAAATTACATAGGGGCAGATCTAGCTTCACTTGGGTACATGATGACATGTTGCTCCTAATAAATAACTGGATTTTTTAAAAAAATCTTGGCTCAAGGTTCATGATTTAATTAAGACATCCATCGGAATCCTGACAGGTGGCAGCTCTGGCCAGGAAGACCTTTTCCCAACTTCATCTGATGTGCCACTGTTTCCTAGAAGAGAGAGCCCTTCAGACAGTCAGTCATGCCCTAGTACCCTCATGTCTTGACTACTACAATATAGGGCTTCCCTTGAGACCATCTGAAAGCTTCAGTTACTCCAGAATGCAGTAGCATAGGCAGTGATGGTTATTGGTGTGCTCATGTAGCATCTCTGCTTTGTGAGCCAGATTGATTTTCAGTTTGTTTCTAGGTGCCTTCCTTGTTTTGACATGGAAGCAAACTTCTTGGTTACGAATTTGAAATATTCAGAATGATCGTTGGCGTTAGGAGGATTCTGAAGTAGCCATGCTTTGCATTTCCTTATACTGATACAAATATTAAAGATTATTGTTTATTTGCATGTAGCTTTAAGCTAAATTTCTTCATTAGATTTATGTATTTTTAAACACCTTTGGAAGCACTATAGCTTTGTGTTATCACAAGGAGAGATAATCAATGCCAAATAATTCAAAGACATAAGAACTCAATGAAGGGAAATTTACATGTACCCAATGTGAGTCAGTCACCGGGATCAGAGGTTTCCAGGTGACTGCCCCAGATTGGATCTTGCAACATAAGAACTGACCCTGTAGATTTCTGTTGGTTATCTTGGCAGTCAATTCAAATATTTGAGACCATAATAGTGAACTGCAAAAATTCTTCTTATTTATTTCTATTGACTTTAGGCATGCCCAATTCTAAATTGACTCTGGGTCAACACAGAAATGGATGCGGTGGCTCAGTAGTTAAGACACTGAGCTTGTTGATCAGAAAGGTCGGCAGTTTGGTGATTCGAATCTCTAGCAACGCGTAACTGAGTGAGCTTCGGTTACTTATCCCAGCTTCTGCCAATGTAGCAATTCGAAAGCACGTAAAAATGCAAGTAGAAAAATAGAGACCACCTTTGGTGGGGAAGTAGCAGCAGAGTTTATTCATTCTGGCCACATGACCACATGACTCTTTGGCTTTGAAATGGAGATCAGCACTGTCCACTAGAGTCAGGAATGATGTGCGAGGGGAACCTTTTCCTTTACAACATAGAAAAATATACTAAATATGTAATGGGAATAAAAACATAACATATGAAATGAAATGGCAAAACAACAAAAAGCACATATTACAAATACAACAAGAAACTCCAACCGCCTTAGTTCAGAGCCTGAGGGATCAGATCTTTGAGGCTTTCTGGAAGGCCATTAGGGCAGGAGCAGCTCAGATTTCATATCTAACATAATTCCAAAGGACAAACACCATGACAGAGGAGGCAGAGTACCTGAATGGGTTTTTAGGAATGACACTGCTTAATTGAAGGAACACAGAACCTGCCAGGTAAACACCAGAAAAGATAGGTGATCTCTGAAAATCATATGGTATAAGTCATGGGTCTGCAAAGTTGGCTCTTTTAAGACTGGTGGACTTCAACTCTCAGAATTCCCCAGCCAGCCATGCAGACCCCTGGTATAAGTCATTATCAGCATTTTGGATTGTACCTGGAAGCAAACTGGCAACCCATGGAGGTCATCCCAAAGAAGGGTGTCAAATGGACATATAAAGAAATCCTTATCAAAATCCATGTATCTTTATTCTAGATCCATGGAAGCTTCTGAGTAGTTTTTAAGGGCAGGTAAGACCGAATACAGGTAAGAGCCCATTTGAAGACTTACCTTGTGGCGATAAGAGTGGCCAAGCATCATTACTATGCCACTCTTATAGCATCCGCAGAGAACCGCCCTGCCACCCTGTTTGGGGTAACGCGCTCCCTCCTTCAACAGAGGCCACGGGAAGCCCCTCTACAGGGCAGAGCTGAGGAAATTGGAGAATATCTGCAGGATAAAAATCGCTCAGATCCGGAATGAGATGGTCTCCATGGAAAGTAGTCGAGAGGGAATTCTGGAGGCAGGTCTTGAGACACCTTTTTGGGAGAAGTTTGACTCTGTTACTTCCGATGATATGGACAGGTTACATAGGCGACTGAGAGCCACCACATGTTTATTGGACCCGTGTCCCTCCTGGCTTGTACTGGCATCCTGGGAGGTCTCACGAGGCTGGCTCCAGAAAGTAGTAAATGCTTCTTTGAGTGAGGGGTTCTTGCCCGCCGTCTTGAAAGAGGCGGTAGTGAGGCCCCTCCTCAAGAAGCCTTCCCTGGACCCAGCATTATTAGTCAATTATCGTCCGGTCTCCAATCTTCGCTTTCTGGTGAAGGTTGTAGAGAGTGTGGTGGCACAACAGTTTCCCCGTCACCTGGAGGAAATTGATTATCTAGACCCGCGCCAGTCCGGCTTCCGGCCCGGTCACAGCACTGAGACGGCATTGGTTGCGTTGGTAGATTATCTCTGGAGGGCCAAAGATGGGGGTTGTTCCTCCATCCTGGTCTTATTAGACCTCTCAGCGGCTTTCGATACCATCGACCATAGTATCCTCTTGCATCGACTAGATGGGTTGGGGGTGAGGGGCACCATTTTTGTGGTGGTTCTCATCCTACCTCTCTGATCGATCACAATTTGTGTTGGCAGGGGGGCAGAGGTCGATCTCGAGACCCCTCACATGTGGGGTACCTCAGGGGTTGGTCCTCTCGCTGCTCCTGTTCAACACATATATGAAACCGCTGGGTGAGATCATCCGTGGTTTTGGGGTGGAGTACCATCTGTACACTGATGATACTCAGTTGTACATATTTACCCCAAACCACCCCAACCATGCCGTCGAAGTGATGTCCTGATGTTTGGAAGCCGTGCGGAGCTGGATGGGAAGGAACAGACTCAAACTCAACCCGTCCAAGACCGAGTGGCTGTGGTTTCCGGCACCCCGGTACAACCAGTTGATCCCATCACTGGCCATAGGGGGTGAACATCTAGCCCCCGTGGATCGGGCACGCAACTTGGGCGTCCTCCTCTATACTCGGCTGTCTATGGAAGATCATGTGACGGCCGTGGCTAGGGGGGCATTCTGCCAGGTT
Source organism: Rhabdophis nuchalis (assembly GCA_039707465.1). NCBI lineage: Eukaryota > Metazoa > Chordata > Lepidosauria > Squamata > Natricidae > Rhabdophis > Rhabdophis nuchalis. The sequence continues at coordinate 194,428,892 of CM077643.1, read as the reverse complement.
TGCCTGGTACGCCAGTTGAGAGGGACTTCTCCGGGTGCCGTCCACCTGGCAATGCCAACCTGCGGCATCCAGGGGAAAGGCCTTCTCTGTGGTGGGCCCAACCCTCTGGAATGGCCTACCCCCTGAACTTAGATCTATCACGGACCTCGGCTCCTTCTGTCAACAATTAAAGACCCATTTTTTCCAGCAGGCCGGCCTGGCCTAACCTACCGTACCAGCCTAGTTTTAATAAATATTACCAATCGGGTTTTTAAGATATAAATTTAAATGAGGTACTTTTTAACACAGGGTAAAACATTTAATTTAGTTTTAATTATTTACAATTTGTTATATGTATATGTTCTTAAATTCCTGTACACCGCCTCGAGTCCCTTCGGGGAGAGGGGGCAGTCAATACATCCAAATAAATAAATAAATAAATAAATGTAGAGTGTGTCTCAATAGTTAATGTGAGGTGACTAGAGAATGAGTGACTTCCTGGTTTAGGAAAGAGTGTGACTAGAGCACCATATAATGCTGTATTACTATTTGCCAAGGCTTTCCAGATCACTATTTGCTCATCAAGCAGGAATTTTGTGTCCAAGAAGATTGCAGACTCTGCACTATACTTGAATTTGGAAATTTTTCTCATTCAACCTTAAAGATGAAATATGTTTTGATAGCATTCCAGAATATACCAGATCAGGAAAAGGAACCCGCTGTAGATTAGAATTATATTTTATTTAAGTGAGCTATAATAACAGAATCTTGCAATCCTGTTTATGCTTTACTTCTCCTTCCTTTTACACCATAATGAATCATGAAGGAGCCTTAGATATCTTCTAAATACTGCCTTATTTTCTAAGACTCAAGAAATATTTCAGACCACTTTGCTCTTATAGACAACCCTCATTTTTTTAAAAATACAACTGGAAACGTTCTTTACTCTCCCGCTTAATTTCAATGAAGTTGTTAAAGAGAGACATCACATGACATTTAGATCAGAGGTCCCCAAACCTGGCAACTTTAAGACTTGTGGACTTCAACTCCCAGAATTCTCCAACCAGCATAGCTGTTATTATAGCTCTTTATATGTCTTTCACAGGCATCCCCTCTGGGATAGAAATGTAAGCACTGTATACAGTCCCTTAAAAAAAAGAGGCAGGGATGAGTATAATTTAAGCAGAATGAATTCTCATCTTATCTTGGCAGAAATGCAACACTGATAGGGCTTCATTCCCATTCTCTTCGTGCTAGGATAGGAACGGAGAAGATGCAGTTGGTGCTTGATGAAATCCATGGACTATAAGGATGAAATCACCAGTTCCTAGATCTATCCCTACTAGGAATATAGGCCCAATTAATATATTTTACCGTCATGTAAGATGCTCATAGGAGTGTCTGTAAGCCAAAGTTGGTTTTCCAGATTCAACAACTCATCACAAAGGAGGAGAGGCAGAGTCAAATGTGGTGCTACTGGGTGAAGATCTAAAGACCTGCAGAACTGAAAGTTATCTCCAGGATGCAGATGCTACATTCCCATGTCCTTTTCTTTCTTTTGGAAGAAATATCCATCTCTTTCAGTCCCAGACTGGGAGAAAGACACTGGAAACATGGAGGCTGATTGGAAATACCACCAGCATTTATGGGCCTGTATTCCTAGTAGGAATATACCTAGGAACTGGTGACTTTATCCTTATAGTCCATGGATTTGATCAAGCACCAACTGCATCTTCTTTGTTTCTATCCTAGCATGAAGAGAATGGGAATGAGGCCCAATCAGTGTTGCATTTTTGCCAAGATAAGATGAGAATTCATTCTGCTTAAATCATACTCTTTTTTTTAAGGGACTGTTCACACTGCTTACATTTCTATCCCAGAGGGGATGCCTGTGAAAGTGTTAAAATTAGTTATATTCCTTGTGCCGTATTCTCCGATGGTTGCTGGGAGTGAAATCAGGTGGCTCCAGGAGACACTGGAGGTAGATGTGCTTCTAAAGCATTCCATGCTGTCAGGATTAAACAGCTGCATGGCAATGATATTGCTTTACAGAAGCTGTAAACACATTACTACGGCTGCCCCTCATAATGTTCTTTGCTCTCCTGCTTAATTTCGGGTCCAGCCATTCTGTGCATTTAGATAAAGCCTTGTCACGGGTCACAGTAGGTAGAGCTCCCTGAAATTAAGGTGATACTTAACATCTGGAGTCATGTTGAGAAGTCATCCCTACGGTAATTTCATTCTTTGGGCCTGTTTCCTTGTTTTAATGTAAAAGAGGTTATTAGAATTAATACTTCTTCCTACCCGGTTTTCTGCAGTTTGAATCATAGCCTTATTAGAGGCAGCGCCTTGAACCTTCCAAGAGAACAAACAAATTGTTATTGTTTTTAAAGCATTTCTATTTTCAAGCAATTGAGTGAAATAGTTATTGTCATGCAGCTTGAACAAGTTCATTGAACTTTTAATTATCCAGCTGCCTCTTGCAGTGTAAACAGTTTGTTGCATCCTCCACTTGCAAAGTCTTGATATTAGGGAAGCCCTTTTTGAGAAAGACAAACAGATTAACAGAGTTGGAAGGGGCCTTATAGGTCATCTCCTGCTCAAGCAGGAGACCCTACACCATTTCTGACAAATGGCAGTCCAGCCTCTTCTTGAAAGTCTCAAGTGATGAAGCTCCCACAACTTCCGAAGGCAAGCCGTTCTATTTCTATTGGTTGATTGTTCTCACTGTCAGAAAGACAATGCGTAATTTATCTAGGATCCTTTTAATGAGTATCACTAGTTTCTAAACTTGGTTTCTAGATGTTGCTGGACATAACTTTTTGTTTTTCATGATGTGGGTTAAGCAGAGAAGAACCCCAGCATCTGGGGATACAACAATGGGAACAATGACGTAACAAAGTGAAAGAGGTAAGATTTTTATTGTACCATAAAATAAATTTGCTACATATTTTTTTATGAGATGATATGCCAGCATCTTTCTGCCAAAACTCTAATTTGTTTCTCACTGAATTACAAGCAGACAACCCCACCAAATAAATGTTTATAGTAGAGCTATATTCTTGGCAAAGATTGAACTCATTTGTGGGAATTTTGAAATCATTCAAAATAAGGCTGATGCCTCTAATATACTAACCCTCTTCTAAGTTCAAAATCCTTCATAGAACTCTATCTATATAATTTGAGAGGATTTGTTGTTGTTGTTAGTTGTGAAGTCATGTCTGACCCATTGTGATCCAATGGGCAATGCTCCTCCAGGCCTTCCTGTCCTCTATCATCCTCTAGAGTCCATTTAAGCTCCTACTTCTTCAGTGACCCCATCCAGCCACCTCATTCTCTGTTGTCCCCTTCTTTTTTTGCCCTCAATCTTTCCCAGCATTAGGCTCTTCTCCAGTGAGTCCTTCCTTCTCATTAGGTGGCCAAAGTATTTGAATTTCATCCTCAGGATCTGGCCTTCTAAAGCGCAATCAGGGTTGATCTCCTCTAGGATTGAACAGTTTGATTGCCTTGCAGTTCAAGGGAATTGCAGGAATCTTCTCCATGCACCATAATTCAAAGGCCTCAATTCTTTTGTGCTCAGCCTTCCTTATGGTCCAACTTTCACAGCCATACAGTGCAACTGGGAAAATCATAGCCTTGACTATACATACTTTTGATGGTAGGGTGATGTCTCTGCTTTTTAGTGAGAGGATTATTGTGCTGCAAAATATCTTTTGTTGCTTATTTACAAAGAGCCAACAAGGTGTATAGGTTAAGGTTTCAAGCTATAAAATATAAAATCAGGATATTGTGAGTCCTACTTTAGGCAGAAAGCCTACTGGGTAACCATAGGCCAGTCATATTCTTCAGCCCTAGGAAGGAGGCAATGGCAAACCACTTTTGAAAAATCTTGCCAAGAAAATTGCAGGAACTATAGTTCAGGTAGTTGCCACAGAGGTCAACATTCATTTGAAGGCACTATAAGTAGAGTAGAGTAGAGTAGAGTAGAGTAGAGTAGAGTAGAGTAGAGTAGAGTAGAGTAACACTTTATGTTAGTTCACTTTTTCTGAAAACTCAAGACTAAGAATTCCAGCATTGCACTGTCATTTCTCCCTGGTGTTTCTATATGTTCCACTTTGTCAACTCTTCTCTGCTGACTATTTCTGTCAAAATTAGCCGATCCTCTTGTGCCTTCCCCTATCCTTTGAAGAAGAAAGATATCTGCAAAACAAGTCAGCATTTACCTGGGGAGAAACATGCTCAGCAGAATTGTCTTTCACTATATGTGGTGGCAATTAAAGTCTCTCATTGATACATCTCATGCAAGTTAGATCAATCTGAAAGTTTGCTTTCATCTTCTGATTGAAAGTTCATTTCCATCTTCTGCTTGGCGAGGCATTTATTAGAAGACGCCAACCACAATATTGCTTTTATTCATGGCTTCACATACATTTAACCAGGCCACCCCAAATTTAATATAGCCTTCCCAAAAGAATATTAGATGGGGAGAAAAAGAAAGTGTCATCAGCTTCCATTGCTGTATTTCCTTTCAGATAAATTCTGTATATTCCAGCCCAGGGAAGTGAAGCGCAGCTGTTTGGAAGAGTATTTTTTCCAATCTGGGGTGGTCTCAGCCAATGAAGACTGCTCCCTAGGATTTGTCTAATAAATTAAAAAGAAATTCCTGTCTTAAGAAAGATAAATGACAAATAAACAAACAAAAATCCCAAAGAAATTTTTGCTGGAAAAACAGTTTTGGGAAGAATTTCCACAAATAGGTATATTAAGAAATGTTACATACAAAATCTCCCTATCAGGATAATTCCAAGCGTAATTTTAAAAAGATCTCTAAAATGAGAGGACTGAGAACACAGCCCTACTAATACCCTGTTTCCCTGAAAATAAGACCTCCCTGGATAATAAGCCCAATTGGGCTTTTGAGCGCATGCGCTAAAATAAGCCCTCCCTGAAAATATTGCAACACAGCAGCAGCCATAAGGTGACCACGCTCATCGCCTCCTGCACCTCAAAAATAATAAGACCTCCAAGTGCTTATTTCAGGGGTCAAAAGAAAATAAGACCCTGCCTTATTTTCAGAAAAACACAGTATAGACAGTAAAATGAAATAGTTTTAAAGATGGGTCTCTGGCTAATAGACGAATAATGTTTTTTAAAAAAAATAATTTGATGACATTTGCAGTTAAAATATAAGAGAGCCAGTTTGGTTTAGTGGTTAAGGCAGCAGGCTAGGAAGCGAGGGACCATGAATTCAAGTTCCTCCTTAGCCATGAAATCTGGCTGGGTGTCTTTGGGCCAGTCTCTCTCTCTCGGTCCAACTCACCTGACAGGGTTGTTGTGGAGAAAATAGGAGGAGGAAGGAGTATTATGTATGTTCACTGCTGAGTTATTTATAAAAATAATAAAGGCAAGATGAAAAAAACTAATAGATAAAAATTATCATTCAATCTTCAAAGGTAAAAATTGAAACTTTCGAATATAAGGATTTTCATGGGAGAAAAAGATGGAAGAATTTGGTTCAGAAAAAAGTGTTTACCTCCTGTGGGTTTTCCAGGGAAAGGAAAAAAAGGAAATGAAAATAGGGAAATAGGGAAATGCTTGAAATCAAGAGGGGAGCAACCCTGCCAGGTTCCTACTGAGACAAGAATGAATATGGCTAGAAACTATATCTTCATTCTATCACAGAAGAATTGCACCCATAACAGACAGTTTTTTTTTTAATACATTGCTTCCTTGCCTAGGAATCAGGATTACCTGAAGAACCATCTTTCCCATCAAAAAAATATTTCTGGCACATGGAAAAGAAATTTCTGCATTGTTCCCTAGCTATGGAATTCCTTGAGAGTAGCATAACTCCCTGTGTCTAGGACAACTTGATGTGGCCAGCTCACTGCTGCCAGCTCACCACCACCAAGTGTTATCTGCCGACTCACTGCCACCAAGTTGCCACAGCTAACTCTACATGGCCAACCTCCCATCCCCCATTGCTGTGGGGAAAACTCACCATAAGTGGTCAGAGAGATAGCTGGGTGGGTGGATGAGAAGGCGGGTGGGTAGAGTGGCAGTGGTGAGGTATGTGTGGAAATGGGATGCTCCCCTCTGCCCACTCGATTCACTCTAATCTCTTTGGTATGGAGCTCAGCAGGCACAGTAATGATGGCGTAAAAATGTGAAATTCCCAGCTGCTGTTGCTGCTCTGTACTCCGCCCACTCCAGGGGTGGGTTTCAACCAGTACGGACCAGAACGGCTGTACCGGATGGTGAAATTTAGCATGCCTTCCTGTACTTATTGGTAAGGAGGCCCCGTGCCAGAAGGCTCCCTCCCCTCGGTCGCTCTTTAACTCACCACACTCCTCTGCACCATGCTGTCAAAAAGTTCTCAGAAGAAGAACCAGAAAAAGAAAGAACTGGGGAGTGGCTGGGGTGGGAGGAGGGAGGATGTTGGGGAAGAGGGAAGAGGCAGAGGGGCTGCTATAAGAGTGTGTGCGTGTACACAGGCTGTGTGTTTTACAACTATCAGAGAGAATCCAGGAAGAGGGAAGAGGCAGAAGGGCTGGAAGATACTATAGGAGCACACACTCTTCTGCCTCTTTCCTCTTCCTGGATTCTCTCCGATAGTTTTAAAACTCACGGGCAGTGGGTTCTAAAAATGTCTTGTGTGTGCACAGGCGATGAGTTTTAAAAACATCTGAATGAATCCAGGAAGAGGGAAGAGGCAGAGGGGCTGGAAGAGTGTGTGTAAAGTGGTCAGTAATGTTGAAGACCCCCATGGACAGCCATATTTCCTCTTTAAGTAGCTGTTTTATTGTTTTGTGTACTTATTTTATTCTTATTTAAGTAGTCAGTGCACAAAATAATACATTTCCTCTTTTTATATCTTCTTTTTGTAGGACATTATTGGGAGCAAAGAATTCAGTGACATCAACTTGGCCACTCCCACCCTGTCACATAACTGCCAAGCCACTGCCATTCAGTCACATGACCACCAAGCCACTCCCATAAAACAGGCCACACCTACAGAATAGGTTCTGAAACATTTTGAAACCCACCAAAGGCCCACACATTCACTCTTCCTCTGTCTGCCTGCAGTGAGTTGCCCCTGTGACAAGATGGGGATGCCCTGTGGTGACTTGATGGCAGTGAATTGGTGGTGATAAGCTGGCCATGCCAAGCTGGCCATGCTGAGTTACCCCATTCCAAATTTCTTTCTCCTGTTATTTAGAAAATCTGTTTTAAAAAAAGTATATCTTTCGGCTATTTTCCTACCTTGCTGTTTAGCTCCTGATGTTTCATTACTATCTTTCACTAGGTTTTTCAAAACAAATACCAAATGATTTTGGCATTTATTTCATCACTAGTTTAATTGTTTTAATTATTTAATTATATTTAAATACATGCCTTGAAAGTAGGATGTAGCAGAAATCAGGCTAGAGATCAAACCAATCAGTTTGAGCAATTGTGATTCAGCAAATGTGTAAATTATATTTTTTAATGTCACGCTGATCCAGAGGTCTTTGTGAGGCAAATACAGTATAAACCTCTAGATTCTGATTTTTTTCCTTCTGCTGTAGTAAGCCCTATGACAATGTAATTATTTTAACCCAAATCCATTCCAGCCCACCAGACACTTGCCACAGATCTGTCATTATCTGTGCCTATGTTCTAGGTCTTGCTTCTTACTAGTTTTACTTTAAAAAGAAACCATGCTGTCTGCTTAGCAGAATGAATAACTTCTACCAACTAATTACTATTTAATCTGCTTTTTTCTGCCTATGCAATATCTGTATCCTAATTAGGATGTCCTACAATGTATTCGTTATTTGAGGTTTAGCAAATCTGAAATACTAATAAGCAGGGTGGCAGCAGGAAACAGTAGTCTCATCGTTATGATTGCCTTTTAGCCAGCTGGATTGTAGGAGAGTCACCAAAAGTCTTTCAGTGGCATGAAGTAAATCTCACGGAATCCCATGGAACTCAGCCGCTTGCATAAGGGCTAGGAATGGAGTCTGGGGGTGCAGTCAGAGATATCTAATCGGAACAAAATCCTATTGTGTCTCAGTAAATGATGCATGAGAATTGTAGCCTTAGTGAAGTTCAAAATTAACTGATGTAAACTCATACATGTCTTTGGAACTCTCCACCAAAATCAATCCCCCCCCCTCCTCCTGCACTTAAGAATCAGAGAGGTAATTTGTCTTGTGGGGAAAATGTCAGAAATTGGTTGTACTTGTCAGAGTTCCAAGTAACACCCACAATGAAAGAAGACTCCGAGGCTTGAGTTTCCTCAAAGTCCCATTTTATTAGAGATGTCATACAGTATTGGCATGTCTGGAAAAACCCGAATCTAAAAGTTTCCAGGTTTTCCCCACCTAATTGAAAGTTTAAGTCCCTGCCCAGCATTCACATAGCCATCATATGATCCAATCAGGCACCATCCAAAACTGGAGATCCCTCCCAGTCACACCATTGCAGCTGCAGGATAAGATGTCCTTGATTCTCTGAAAAAAGAATGTTGTTTAGACTATATATCACCCATACTCCATATGATCCCCCCTCCCATTTCTACACAGCAGAAAATGTGGCCTGAAGGCCCAATGTAAAAGATGGCTTCCAGGTCTTTTGAACCTGTGACAACTCTTACCAAGTAATCACTTGCCACAGTGTGTTTCCATAAGCTGGTTGTCTGCAATGCTTTGCTAAGAGTTTGGAGGGGACGGGAACGGACCAGACTTGACCTCAGAAGTCTCTCTATATCCAGAGAGGAACAAAGTTTGTCACTTGACTTATTTGTCACAACATCTCTACAGAATACTTCAGCATGAGTGCTCTCATCTGAAGGTAAATTGGTCATTGCTTTACCACATAGGAAAGGAATAACTCTGCCACATATCAACATCAGTTTGAAGTACAGAGTGCAATAGAGTTGGCTGGTGCCACCACCCAGATAGTATGAATTTTCAGACACATTTGTGTCCTCAGTGTTTGCTTGGTAAACATGTTTATCCAACTGGAAATCACACTCAAAATAAGAATATTTTATTTTATGGTGTACTAAATCATGGGTTGTGCCAACCATCATTTCAGTAGTCCAACTGAAATTTAGGTTTTAACCCTAAAATAATAGGTAAACTGCAGTTTAAATATGTTTTTAATCTCCATCGTCTGTTATATATAGCGGTAGGTTTCAAAAAATTTTTACAACCTCTTCTGTAGGTGTGGCCTGCTTTGTGGGAGTGGCTTGCCAGCCATGTGACCAGGTGGGAGTGGCTTGCTGGCCATGTGACTGAGTGGGAGTGGCTTTCCAGCCATGTGACTGAGTGGGAGTGGCTTGACAGTTATGTGCCTGGGTGGGCATGGCCAACTTGTATAATGTGATGAAACTCACTTAACAACGCTCTTGCTTAGCAACCAAAATGTTAGCTCAGAAACTCTGGTATTTGAAGCACACAAGTCTTAAAGCTGTCAAGTTACAAGACCCTTGCACCCCTAACCCTTTAGGAAAAAAAACCCCAGGAGTGTTCAAACTTGACAGCTTTAAGACTTGTGGACTTCAACTCCCAGAATTCCTCCTCTCGCTCTTCATCTTGATGATGTGCGGATGGGCGAGGGGAGGGAGCTGGAACCGGTTCTAAACAGCACTGTAGATTTGTGGAACCTCTTCTATAGAAGAGGTTAGAACTGGCAGGAACCCACCCGTGGTTTCATATATTTCTTTTGGAGACAGAACACTAAGTCTAACTATAGCTTTCCTATAATATCAAAGCATGAAAAAGTACAAACGATGACTTCCAAAACCATGTCATGTTAAGATTTCTGGTTTTCCAGCCAATGTCAAACCATACCGTACAATTCTGGCAATATTCTAACAACAACAATGTGGTTTCCATATTGTCGGGTTCCCATGATTATCCCAAAGGTGCTTTTTCAAGGGGCAACTAGATTTTCTGTTTTTTCTTTGAAGACTTTTCAGTTCTCATCCAAGAAGCTTCTTCAGCTCTTTCAGCTTCTTCTTATTGAAGTTTCTTCGATGAGAAGTGAAACATCTCCAAAGAAAAACCAGAAAGTTCAGTTGAAAAAGCACCTTTGGGACAACCATGACCTGGATGACTGAGAATCTCCATAGACTTCCCATGATTGGTGAATAGAGGTATTAGAGGAACATCAAAAGTTCTTTCAGAACTCTGGGAGGGGGGGGCATTTTTTTCCTGCTTTCTAAAAATATCTATGCCTGATAAGCATGATTCAGTCTTTGAGATATGCTTTAGCAAAATCTGAAGTAAAGCAATTCCCAAAGGTGTTTCACAATGGCTGTTGTGGGATGCAACCATTCAGAAAACCACCAGAGCCCAGTTTGGAGGGTAATCTTGTTGCCACCTAATGATCATTTGATTTCTTTTTTCCAGCCCAAATTTGGCCACCTTTGCTATAATAATAATAATAATAATAATAATAATAATAATAATAATAATAATAATAATAATAATAATAATAATAATAATAATAATAATAATAATAATAATAATAATAATAATAATAATAATAATTTATTTTATATACCGCGTCCTCTCCCCAGGGGGACTCGGAGCGGTGCACAGGGAAAACATTAAAACACATAAAATATATACATAAATAAATACAATAAGTAAAAACAGATTAAATCTAATTGTCCCTGCACTAAAATCCCCATTTTTAAAATTAACGTTCCCTAACCCCTAAGGTAGAGACTAACCTAGGCCGGCCAAGCAGAAAAAGTGTGTTTTTAATTTCTGACGGAAGGAGCGGAGGTCCGTAGTTGTTCTAATATCGGGGGGAAGGTCATTCCAGAGGGCTGGGCCCGCCACAGAGAAGGCCCTTCCCCTGGGCGTCGCCCGCTGACAAAGTCTAGTGGACGGCACCCGGAGAAGTCCCTCTCTGTGGGAGCAAATCGGCCGGGAGGATGTATGTGGCAGGATCCGATCCCGCAGATAGCTAGGTCCCGAGCCATGGAGCGCTTTGAAGATGAGAACTAGCACCTTGAAGCGCACCCGAAAGACGACAGGTAGCCAGTGCAGCTCACGCAAGAGAGGTGTTACATGGGTATACCTTGCGGTACCCATTATTGCTCGCGCGGCTGCATTCTGGACCAGCTGAAGTCTTCGGGTGCACCTCAAGGGGAGCCCCATGTAGAGAGAGTTATACCTTTTCCAACCAGCTCTTCTATCATCTCCAGTATTGGGACTTCCAGTTCAGACTTTTAGGAAATCACTGCCCTTCTTTGCTTCCTCATGGACAATCACAACAATGCTATGACAAAAAAACAAAAAACACCAAACCCCTCATTGAGGTAACTAAGACCTGGCATTGGCATTAGTTGATGATCTGTTTTCAGATCAGGAGGTTTTTCATCACTACATTGAAATTATTTTGATAAGAAAGTGTGAGGCCCAGAATGCATATCTCCCATGGCAGACTGCATCCATTCCACGGTCTCTGTCTCTGTCTGTCTGTCTGTCTGTCTGTCTGTCTGTCTGTCTGTCTGTCTGTCTGTCTGTCTGTCTCTCGGTCTCTCCCTCCTTCCTCTCTTTCCCTCTCTCTGTCTCTCTCTCCTTTTCTCCCTCTCTCCGTCTCTCTCTTCACACATTATAAACTGGATTATTCCATTTGCACTAAATTTCCTGAATGCTACATTAAGGATTTATTTTACTCATGTATCTATTAGTATTTCTTTCCCACCTTTTCCCTCCAAACACAGAGACTGGTGTAATTGACAATTACAACAATTACAATGTTATAATTGTCATCATCATCATCCCTCATCATCTTCATCATTGTTATCATTATTATTATCATTATCATCATCAACACCATCCCCATTGAGGCATTACCTTAATGTGGCTATGGACTTTACATGCACTGAGGAGGATGAGAGCTACGCCACAGGTTCAACCATACTGGTCCTAATTTAGATGTCTTGATATGAAAAAAATTCCCTTGGGATGTGTTTTCTTAGAAGTCGTCCCTGGAGATTTAATTAATTAGGAGGAAGTTTGAGAGGCTCCTGATTGCATAGTGAAAAACTGAAAAAAAACAATCCACCCAAAATTTGCCTGCAACCTGGCAGAACTCAGATTACAGCTATCAAAATGTCATCCAAATTGCCTTGTATCAAAAGCACAAATCCTAAGTGTATTTTTTTCTATTTTTTTTAATGCAAAAAGTCTATTAGGAGTTTTCTGTCAGCAGATACTGATTTTTATTTTCTCTCTACAAGCAAAGAAGTTAGGTTGATCATGGAAAAAACAATGTAACTGAGGATATTTTAAAAGGCTTTTGAGGCAATGATGATCCTTGTAAGTGCCTGTATTAGTCCCTGCAATTCACCTGGTAAGATTTTGGAAGGGTTTGCTATTTCCTTCTCCCTAGGATTGAGAGAGAGAGAGAGAAAGACTGGACCAAGGTCATTCATTTAACTGGATACTTAAGGCAGGACTAAACATCAAATCAAATCAAATCAAATCAAATCAAATTTTATTTGTATACCGCTCCCTCTCCCCAAAGGGACTCGGGGCGGTGCACAGGGAATTATAAAATATAAAAACATACAACAATATAAATATCTAAAATCAAATTAAACTACAGTAACCCTGCGCTAAAACCTAAGATCCTAAAATACTAAAAACCCCTAAACATCACAGTCTCCCCGATTCTAATCTGATGCTTTAACCCAATGGTCCTAGTGGTGGGATTCAAATAATTTAACAACAGGTTCTCTGCCCTAATGATTTCTTCCCCCAACAACCAGTTCACCAAACTGCTCAGAAAGTTAACAACCGGTTCTCCCGAAGTGGTGCAAACTGGCTGAATCCCACCACTGAATGGTCCCCAATCGGTTTGGCAGTGGCAGAGGTAAGGGAGGAGAGGAGGTGGTTTTGTGTGCGCGCATGTAGTGTAATGCAGCTTTTTGTGTTCATGCTCTCTCCCGCTACTTGTGTGGGCCAGTTCCCAGTAGGCCGCAGTCCATTACTGGGACAAAGATGTGGGCTTGGGTATTCCTGCTTCAACGACTACACCAAATTGGCTTTCTTACTTAAGGCTAACTGAAATTTGCCATAATATATTCCTTCAAAATCTGATATTTCTGGATGCACTTATTCCTCTGCCCAAGAGAATAACTACGTTTTCAAAACCACATAGGAGGTCATTAAGTTCAGGGCTATCTGACTCTCAGGGGGGATGTTGTTCCTCAAATCTTGTTATCCTCCCTGTACCTTAACGTCTGTCTAGTTTAGCCTAGATGTCTAAGCCACAGTACAGTCCCAGATTGCCTCTTGTCTTCAATCTGTGTGTAGTTCTCCAGCTTTTTCATTCTCCCTGTTAATCCTTTTTCTTTTCCTGTAGCCTTTTTCATTTGGGGTAGTGGTGATTTGTTTGATGTTAGTTTTAATTGCTCAAAGCAAATTACCTTCCTTCAAAACTTTTCCCCTGAGTTTTAAACACCATCTTGCATGGGTCTGCATGTTTTGCCTTTGTTCACCTTCCTTTTTTATTTCTTTCATTTCTTTCATTTTTATCCCACCTTTATTGCTGTATTGATAACTCAAAGTAGTGAACATGACTGAAGGGAAAACACTTCTTAATTATTTGAAGGGCCATCATGTAGAAGGAAAAACAAAACCCATGGGCTTGATAGAGTGGTATTAAGTTATAGGAAGACAGATTCCAGCAGAATTTTAAACAATCCTAAAAATAATACCAGTTTGATGGTAGATCTAACTTAGCAGACTTCCAACAGAGATTGTGCAACCATCTTGTGCGATTGCTTCATTTGAATTCTTGCACTGACATGAATTAAATTAGGCTGAGCAACCTTTGATGCACAATCCAGATGTGACTTTCCAGCATTTTATTTGTGCCTTCAAGAATCAAAATTTGTGGAGTCAAAATGTTCACATTATTTTTCCATGAAAGGGGAAACGAATTAGAGAGATTTCTGACATTGGTATTTATATTAAGTTTGAAGAAGACTTAGGTAAAGGGTTTCCCTGTCCAGTCATGTCTGTCTCTAGGGGACAGTGCTCATTTCCATTTTCCTAGCCAAGGAGCCTGCCAAAGATGCTTCTGTGGCCATATGGCCAATATAACTATACACTGAGATGCATGGAACACATACCAAAATGGTACTTATTCACCTGCAAATAATGGGAGCTCATTTGGTGCTCAGATCTCAGTGCATCGCGGCAGCGGCAGCGGCGGCGCAAAGTTCACAGCTGTGTGGGCTCCAGCTGCAGCCCCGCCGCGAACAGCTCTCCTCCTCCTCGTCCTCCGCCTGCTGCCTGTTAGATTAGAAGAAGGATTCCGACTCAGGCATGGTCAAACAACAGGAACATTTATTCAGCAACTATTTACAATATACAAGGATCATTACTGGCAAGGTTTCCCTGTCTGACAGCTGTTTATATACAGCTTTTAGGAGGGAAACCTTTCAGCAAGGTAGCCGCAACATTGTATCAGATCTCCAGACAGAATCCGGCCAGCTGCATCTGGGCCAATCATATGCAGCTGCCGGCTCCGTTCCGGAATGCGGTGACTCAGAGTTCACCAGACTTGCTGGCACCAGACTTGCAAGCCTGAGGACTTAACACTCCTTCCCCCATAGTCAGTGCGCATGCGTCCAGTCTCTCTGTCCATCAACGTGTAAGCGCATGCGTACTCGTCCAAGGAGGCAGGGCGGTGTCGGACCCGCCCCGAACGCCTCGGTTGCTGCGGAGAGTTCGGTGAGGTAAGTAGTTCCTGGGGAAGCCCCTCCCCGCAGGGAGTGGAGTTTCCACTTGCGTCACCGTGGCCTGCCCTCGGAGGTGGAGTCGGCGTAGCTGGAACCGGAGACAATAGTAAGTCTGGGCGAGGGGGCGTGGCGACCGGGCTTGAGGTTCTTGATGGTTGCTGGCAGGCAGCGGCTTGGTAGGGTGGGCCTCCTAGTGGCGAGGCCCACAATTCCGTGTCGGCTTGAGTGGAGTAGTCCGGAAGGGTTCTACTGGGGGTGTCTGTCAAGGGGAGGCCTGAACTGGCCAAGGCCTCTGGAGTTACCATCTGCGGCTCGGCTTGAACAGGAAACAACGGCCCAACGGGGGCCAACGGGCAGGAACGGCCCGGTGTGGCGACGGCCGTCTCGGGCAGGCGGCGCCTTAGTTGATCCAGGTGGCGCCGCCACTCAGATCCATCGCGTAGGCTGACCCTGTAAGAACAGGGGCCGGTTAAGTCCAAAACGGTTGCGGGAACCCAGCGCGGCTCCCCGGAGAAGTTCCTTGCCCAGACCAGGTCCCCAGTTTTAAAGAGGCGAGGGGAGGGAACCTGTAGGTTGATCCTCTGCACCCCGTCGTAATCGGGGTGCAGTCTGTCCAGGGTGGTCCGCAAGCGACGGCCCATCAAGAGCTCCGCGGGGCTTTTCCCTGTGGCCGGGCAAGGTGTGACATGCTGTCCCAAAAGGTACGCAGCCACCCTTGCCTGCCAGTCCCCTTTATCCAAATGGGCCAAGGCTTCCTTGGCCGAGCGAACTGCTCGTTCTGCGCGTCCATTGGAAGCCGGGTGATAAGGGGCGACCAGCGCGTGGCGGATCCCCTGGGTGGCCAGAAAGTCCGAGAAAGTGGAGGACTGAAATTGGGGACCGTTGTCCGGCAATCCGTGCGTGGCGAGCAGGCGGCGCAACGCGCGCACGGTGCTCTCCGCTGTGGTGGAAGCCATGATGATCACCTCCACCCAGCGGGAGAACGCGTCCACCACCACAAGGAAATTCTGGCCATGGAAGGGACCCACAAAATCCAAGTGAAGGTGGGACCATGGGCTTCTGGGAACGTCCCACTCCCTTGGCGGGGACACCAGCGGGGCAGGGCGGGAAGATTGGCAGGTGGAGCATGCGGCCACCCAATCCGCCACTTCAGCGTCCATGCCCGGCCACCAGACATAGCTCCGGGCTAACGCCTTCATGTGGACTATGCCTGGGTGGTTGGCATGGAGCGACTGAAGAACCATGTGTCTCAGAGGTTTGGGGATGATGACCCGATCTCCCCAACACAAGCACCCGCAATGGAGCGAGAGCTCCAGCTGGCATGACTTGTAAGGCCGAAATTCTTCGGCCACGCTCCCCGAAGGCCACCCCCTCAGCACCCAACGGCAGACCTGGGCGAGGACGGGGTCCACGCGGGTGTGAGCGGCAACGGCGGAGGAGGACAAGGGCAGGTCCAATTCTGCCACAGTCAGGACGGAGAGAGCCGGCACAGGGGCCAGATCCGTTCCTGGGAGAGGGCAGCGGCTTAGGGCATCGGCATGCCCTATCTGCTTGCCTGGATGGTAAAGCAGCGTATAGTCATACGCCGCCAGGAATTCTGTCCAACGGGTCATCCTTGGAGAACGGATGGGGGGGTCGGACGGTCACCGGCCAACAGCCCAAGGAGTGGCTTGTGGTCCGTGACGACAGAAAAGGTCCGCCCGTAGAGGTAATTGTGGAACTTTTTATTCCCGGACACTACAGCCAAAGCCTACTTGTCGATTTGGCTGTAGTTTCTCTCTGTTTGAGACATCATCCGGGAATAAAAAGCAATGTGGGCTTCAGAACCGTCTGGAAAGACGTGGCTCAGGACAGCCCCCAGGCCGTACAGGGAGGCACCGCATGCCAGCATCAGAGGAAGTCTGTCATGGTACTGGACTAGTACGCGTCTGATGTGAGCATGGCTTTGACAGCCGCGAACGCGTTAGCTTCGCGGCTGCCCCAGCGCCAGGCCGCGGATCGGTTGAGCAACCGATGCAGCGGCTCGGCCAACGATGCCTTGTGGGGAATAAAAGGCGCGTAAAAATTCAAAAGGCTGAGGAATGCCTGCAGTTCCGTTTTTTGAGGCAGGAGTGGGGGCCTTTTGGATGGCCTCGACCTTAGTGGGGGTTGGGTGAATTCCGTGGGCATCAATCATGAAGCCCAGGAATTCCACCCTCGGCGCAGCAAATGTACATTTGCTGTGCTTCAATTTCAATCCCGCGCCCCTGAAAATTCTGAGGACCTTCCGTAACGTCTTGGCGAGTTCTGATATGCTGGCGGCAGCAATCAGAACATCATCGAAGTACGGTACAACGCCAGGGAGCCCATGGAGCAGTCGCTCCATGAGGCTCTGGAAGATCCCCGGGGCCACGGACACGCCGAATTGGAGGCGGCAACAGCAGAAAGCCCCTCGGTGGGTGATGATAGTCTGCGCCTCTGCAGCCTTGTCGTCCACCGGGAGCTGTTGGTAGGCCTGCGCCATATCCAGTTTCGAGAACACGCGTCCCTGCCCCAAAGAGTGGAGCAGGTCCTGTATTACCGGAACCGGATATGGGTTCGCCTGAAGCCCGAGGTTGATCGTCGATTTATAGTCGGCACAGATCCTTACGCACCCGTCGGGCTTGATGGGGACCACAATCGGGGTCTCCCATTTTGCCTGATCGATGGGTTCGAGCACGCCCTGCGCCACTAATCGATCCAATTCCGCTTCAACCTTGGGCTTCAGCACGAACGGCAGCCTGCGGGCCTTCAAGCGGACAGGAGCAACCTGGGGGTCTAGGTTCAGGGAGACTGGGGTGCCCCTGTACGTTCCTAGGCTGCCATCAAAGACGTCGCTGAATTCCTTGAGCACGACATCTACCAGAGAACTGGAGGGCACGCTGTTCACTCCTTGGACTGACAGTCCCAAGGCTGGGAACCAGTCCAATCTGATTAAGGCAGCTAGGGAATTGGCCACTACCAGGACGGGGAGGGACCCATGGAAGGGGCCGTAGTCCACCCTCACCCTATGCTGCCCCAAAATGGGGATGGCAGAGCCCTGATAGTCTTTTAGGACTGTAGCCGCAGGGGTGAGGTTCTGTTTGCGGAGTTTGGGGCACAATTTAGCCAGCTGTGCCCAAGAGATGAGGGATTTGGAGGACCCCGAGTCCACTTCCATCTTGACTCCCACCCCCTCTAAACAAACCACCGTGGTCAGTCTCGTACTCTCTGCCAGGTCGTAGTTCAGAGCTGGAGGCATCTCCGACAGCGCGAAGCAGTCCGTTGGCTGTTGTGGGCGGCGTCTCGCCCGTTTCTGAGCCGCTTGTTGTCCCGGTGGAGGCGCTCTGGTGGCAGCGGCTGGAGCTGTTGCTGGGGCGGCGGCTCGGCACACGGCTGCCAGGTGTCCTTTCCTGCCGCATCGGCGGCACACAAATGCCTTGAAGGGGCAGTCGGGTCTTTGGTGGGTGCCTCCGCAGCCCAGGCAGGCCCCGTTTTTTTGTTGGGGCGTGAATGAGTGGCTGGGCAGGCGCCCGGTCACCTGCAAGCATTCCCCTCTTCCATATCATCTTCCATATCGTCTTCCTCTTCCATATCGTCTCCTATTCCATATCGTCTAGTGGGGCTATCTCGTCCACTAAGCATGCTCGCGGCGTGGGGAAGAGAGGAGGGTGTAAGCGGCCCATATCAGATGTAGAGATTTCTGAAAGTTCCACCGCTTGCTCTAGAGTCAGAACAGTTTTAGAGCGCAAGCGGCGCTTAAGGCGGATGTCTTTGACGCCGCACACAAATTGTTCCAGCAGTGATTCCTCCAGGAAGGCTGCGGGGAACTCGCAAGGGATCGCGGTGGCTCTTAATTTTTGGAGGAACTCGGCTACCGATTGCTTTGGCTGCTGTACACATTGTCTGAATGCGTAGCGATGCGCTATGCGAGACGGCACCGGTGCGTAGTGTGCTCGTAGGTGGCCCAGGAGATCGTCCCACGGAACTTCGTGTACCGCTGCTGGGGCTGCTATCGTTCGCGCGGTGGTGAACAATTCAGGACCGCCGCACTGGAGGAAGAGGCTCAGCTTCCTGGCTGGTGTGAGCTCGCCGTAATCGTTTGCTATTAGGAAGCACTCGAAGCGGGCTAAGAAGGAAGCCCATTGCTCCTTCATCGGATCGAACGGTGCAAACGGTGGCATGGTCGCCATGGTTAGGCTGTTGTGGCCGCTCGGCGCAAGGACAGTCACTGCTTCGTTTCCCGTTGTGTCTAATGACAAGGCCTGAATCCCATCCTCGTCGCCAGTGTTAGATTAGAAGGATTCCGACTCAGGCATGGTCAAACAACAGGAACATTTATTCAGCAACTATTTACAATATACAAGGATCATTACTGGCAAGGTTTCCCTGTCTGACAGCTGTTTATATACAGCTTTTAGGAGGGAAACCTTTCAGCAAGGTAGCTGCAACATTGTATCAGATCTCCAGACAGAATCCGGCCAGCTGCGTCTGGGCCAATCATATGCAGCTGCCGGCTCCATTCCGGAATGCGGTGACTCAGAGTTCACCAGACTTGCTGGCACCAGACTTGCAAGCCTGAGGACTTAACACTGCCTGCCTGCTTGCTGGCTCGCTCCTCCCTCGCCGGCCCGCCCCTTCCGCTTGCCCGACAGCCCGCTCCATCTGCTGCTTCCTGCCCATGGCCTGCACCCCTGCCCTGGTCCCAGGCCGCCTCTGAGTGCATGCAGAGTGCCCGTGCCCGCTCGGCCCTGCTCCACCGCGCCCCGGCCGGTATGGGAATAGCGGCCGTCTGCTGTCACAAAAGCCCACTTAACCTAGAAGAAATGTATGGAACTTTATGATTAATTGATATAATTTTTATGATTCGTAATTTGTAATAGAAGATGGCTTCTTATGTTCTTCTTTTTTGAATATGTCTGCCTTATTTGTGGGTTTTTTTCCCAAAATAAATAAAAAAATTACTAAAGAAAAGAAAAGAAAAGAAAGGCCGCTCCCCCCATCCCCAGCAATGGTGTCCCGCTTTACCAATATTAAAATCTGGTCACCTTATTAATGTGGGAATCGTGAAGAGAGAGAACCATGGGCACAGTCTTGAGTATGTTGTCTCTCCCTATTTATATGAACAAACACGCACACGCATACACACACACACTGTTCTGTCCTCACTACATGTTGGTTTGACATGCAGCTAAACCCACCTATCCTCCAAAAAACAGATCATGTGTGTAGATCTGAATGTTTTATTTTAAAAACAGGATATGGTGAAACTGGGGAAAATAGGGATACATATAATGAGAACCTAATACAAGATAGACAGTATTGAGTTATAACAATTAATAAATACAAGCAATTTAAATTAATGATGCTCTGTGTATGTGGGACGTGGGTTTGTCCTTGGATGACTATATTCCACAGATTAAGATGAATTCTTTGTGCTTCTGCCTTCTCCAAATGCTAAAGGAAATGGAGTATGGCTTCCCAGCATGCACTTGGTTTGATAGTGTGGGCTGATGGGTAAATGGGTTGGGTCAGCTTCAAACAATATGCTTGGTATTTGTCTTTCCGGCAACTAGATGGGGCTAGAGAGCAACAAAAGGACTGGTGGGTTGCAGGCAGTATACCCTGGTACGGGCATACCAGAGCCTGCCTGGAGCACCAGATACGATTCTGGTACAGTGCTCTGGAGAGTCCGCCCGCCCAAGCTCCTTACCTGTGTTTTGAGGCTTCCGCGCTTCTGTGCACATGCATGGCATGTACAGCAACTGCATGACGCTCTGCAAAGCAGCTGGAGCGTCACAGAGGCTTGCGGAAGTGTTGCTGGCAACTAGAATGCATGCATGTGCCACGCGCATCCATGTGGGCTACCGGTTGGAACGGGATCCGGAAACCACCACCATAAAAAGGTTATATGCTGGGGCATGACACACACACACATACACATTTAAGTGACAATTTGGTGTAGGGCACTATGTTGTGTAGTCACTGCAGTGGTGGGTTTCTGCAGGCTCGCACCTACTCGCGAGAGCCGGTTGGTGAAATTTAGAGAATCAGTGAGAGGGGGTTCCACTGCCGTACCTGGAAGTAAATCTGGCCCGCCGTTGCCAGTGACCCAATGGGAAGGAAAGGAAAGGAAGGAATAAAGGAAAGAAAGAAAGAAAGAAAGAAAGAAAGAAAGAAAGAAAGAAAGAAAGAAAGAAAGAAAGAAAGAAAGAAAGAAAGAAAGAAAGAAAGAAAGAATTTATCATCACAATTGAGTCCAAAATTTTGGTTGCTAAGCAAGAGCGTTGTTAAATGAGTTTCACCACATTTTAAAAGGTGGCCGCTCCCACCCTGTCACATGACTGCCAAGCCATGCCCACAAAATGCCCACACCTACATAGTAGGTTCTAAAAAATTTGAAACCCACCACTGAGTCACTGGGCTAAAAACTGTGGAACCATGAAATCTTCAAGCCTTTGTGATGGTATGTGGAATTGACCTAGGGAGACAGGAGGAAGATCCATAGCTTGGGTAACAAACTGTTAAGAGGAAAGTCTGCAGAAAGCATTGGAAGCATTTCAGAAGGGGAACCTTATTGGTTACTTAAAAAGAGAGGGAGAGAGGAATACTTTCAGTTTTGCAAGTTTATATTTAATGCAGACTTATATTAAGGAGAATGGTCATAGTCCTGGTTGTGCTTCTTTTCTGAACTACCTCAAAGGGCTAACAACCTTAGGCATGAAACCTCTGTATGGCATTCAACCCTAGGAAAGTGGCAAAGGCAAGCTACTTCTGAAAATCTTGCCAAGAAAACTGCAGAGACTTGTTCAGGAAGCTGGTAGGACTCGAGAGGGAAAGCACAGACACACAGACACTCTTGCTAAGAAGGACATTGGAAAACAAGTCAGCAAATAAAATACAAAACCAATTAATTTCAGTTTCTCAGCACTCGTTCCCCATTCCCCATAACTTTTGGACAAAGGATTTCCTCTGAAGTTGAGTTTTTGTCTTGCTTGCTGTTTATTTAATCATTTTTAAAAGAGACAACTTGTTACCTCTTTAATTTGAGAGCATTATTTTTAGCTTGATGCTTTTGTAGTAATATGTCACAGGCGCTTCAGATGTTTTCATCAGTCCTTTACTTAAATTCTATTGTCTGTATTTTGTACCTTGTCATTCATATAAAGGCATTACTCTTATTTCCTCTCCCTTTCTCATCTTCACTTATTCCATTTTCTATTATTCCCATCATTTGCCTTTCATTATCATGGTCTCTACTTTATTAAGTTGTCATATTATTATTTGATCTAGTAGGTTTCCTTCTCTATACCTCAATTAACGTAGCACTTAAATTCCCTCTGTAGTCAAAGGATATTAGTCATAAAACAAACTGATGGACAAGCCCAATATTTTTGACTTGCTCATTTCAAGTTGAGTGTTTCTCTTCTGTGAAAAAACAAAAGAACCCATAAGAAGACTTGTGCCTATGCAATCTTTTCTTTTCTGCACATTAATTTACAAAAATCGCACACATCTAAATAATATTTAAACGCCTTAAATGCTTTTAAGGTCAAAATCTGGTTTGTGAATTTGCTTTGTAAAATATGGTTAATCACATTTCAGAAAAGGATTTGTATGTTGTTACAAACTGATTTGGTCCAATTGGTCTAGACCACAGTTTTTCCAAAATATGGGGTGTGACCCCCTGGAGTCACAAGACAGGAGGTCGGCGGGTATAAATAATGCCTTCTTATTTTTTTCCCAAGTAGACTGATGTAAAATCATTCTGAATACAAGGCAATGTGATGATTCTAGAACCTTGTAGGGGTGCCTGAGTATTCTCTTCATTCAGTTTCATTATTTGGACTTTGTGCATAATTCTGACCGGGTGATCTGATCTGCAGAGGGAACTATGATGAAAGACAAATGATGAGATTACAACAAGGTGGAAATTTAATTAATCTACTAGAGGCATACAAAGTGAGCTCTAGAGGTTAACAAGGAGTGGGGCTTTAGCTGTGTGATTACAGACATCATTTTGATACACACATCTAGGAAGATGTTCCTAGATATGGACCAATCACCAGGATGGAAGGGAGCAGAAAAAAATTGTGCTTTGACACTATTTCAGGGAGGGGTTTCTGACCAAACATCTAACAGCCTATCAATGTTCTGACTATTACTGTACTGTACTTTAAGTGCAGTATAAAATACAGTTAGTCCTTGATTTATGAGCACAATTGAGCCCAAACTTTCTGCTGTTGAGACATTTGGTAAGTGAGTTTTGCCCCAATTTATGACCTTTCTGCTACAGTTGTTAAGTAAATCACTGCAATTGATAAATTAGTTATCTGGTTGTTAGGTGAATCTGGCTTCCCCACTGATTTTGCTTGTCAGAAGATTGCAAAAGCTGATCACATGACCTTGGGACACAGTAATGGTCATACGTATGAATCTATTGTGAAAAACGGTCATAAGCCACTTTTTTCATTGCTATTGTAAGTTTGAACAGTCACTAAATGAACTCTTGTAAGTTGAGGACCAATTGTAATCTCATTTAAGTAAAGTAATATTGTTCTGACTGAAATTTGTAGCATCCCTGGCAACGGACTGGATTTGGAGAGTGTAAATAACTGCATATAGTAAAGTATGGGGGTGACTTTTACAAAATTTCCCCATGCCATCCTAATAATCTGATAGCCACTGCCTATATTTGTCTTTCCTTTCAAAAACATTAAAAAAGTATCAATCTTATACTCTCATTCAAAATGAAAATATAACACCTGTATGTCAATAGGTACATTTTAAAAAAATCTGGTTGCAATAAAGAAATAAGCAAGGTCTTTTTAAAAATATGGAGTTTCATATGATGGGTTTATTTTTAATTCTCAAGAAAACTGTTATTTTATAAAGTTGTTTTCAATGATATTAAAATAAGTATGTATATTTAGGTATATAAGCATTTAATTATATAGTTTCAGGAAAATACCATATATATGTATGTATGTATGTATGTATATACGTATGTATGTGTGTTAGGTTTTGAACTGATAAATAAATAAACAAGGGAGACTAGGATAGATCTATTTTGAGCTATTTAGCTCTCATCAGCTAGCCATACCCTGACTGGGATTCGAACCAGGGAAGTATTACATGTGAGACAGTTGTAATTGCGACTAGACCACTGGTTCTATCCTGATCAGCTGAGACAGGGGAATAAGTATATACTTGTGTTACAATACCCTGTTAAGCCCCAATTAAGGGAGGAAGCATACTACTTTCCTTTTCTGTCTTTCGGCTCATCATCAGAGACCATCTAGACAGAAAGCTATGAGTCCCGTTCCATTATCAAAAACCTAACGCACATATAAAAAAAGTACACAACGGAACTCATAGCTATCTGTCTAGATGGTCTCTGGTGATGAGCTGAAAGGCAGAAAAGGAAAGCATTATGCTTCCTCCTTTAATTGGGGCTTAACAGGGTGTTGTGACACAACCATATACTTATTGTCCTGTCTCAGCTGATCAGGAAGAGAACCTGGTGGCTTAGTGGCTAAGGCTTCTGCCTAACATGTAATACAGCCCCTGTTCAAATCCCAGTAAGGGTAGGGCTAGCTGATGAGAGCTAAAAAGCTCGAAATAGATCTATCCTAGTCTCCCTGATATTTTTATTGATCAGCTCAAAAACCTAAAACACATACACACACACACACACACACACACACACAGAGGAAACGTTGCAAAGACAATCTCAATCTTACACGGGAAAAGATCCAAATACAACAAAACCAGCATATATATTTCTGTTGAAATATGTGTATGTGAGTATATCCATATCCCTTTTCTTTATTAATTCTGTTACAGCTGAGCTATGTAATTGTTTAAAAGGCAAATACTGCATATATGTTGCCTAGTGTTCTGCCTCCCACTTTGATCTGGTGGGAGTGAGGTTTTTTCTTCCATCTTCACAATAAATATGCTCAAACTTTAAAATTAAATACATGTTATTCCCTATATAGCTTGGCTTATCATTGCAACATTATCAAGGCTGAATTAGAACTATTAATGAACAGAAATAAAATCTGATCTAGCTGTTGCTTGTATCCACAACCAAATTTCTATTGTCAAAGTTGATTTAAATATAGGACTGTTATTGTTGTTCTCTTACCTTGTAGTTTAATGAAAGTCAATGCACTTACCTGAATAATGTAATAAACATGTACAAACTAGAGTATCTTGACTGTTAAGCTGAGCACCAGAGGACTCACATGGACAATCACATAGAAGAATATAGGTGCTTTTGTATGCCTTGTTCTTGGCAACTTATGCTGAGTCATGAGAAGATTTAAGATTTATTGCATTTATATACCACCCTATCTCCCTTTCGGGACTCAGGGCGGTGTACAGCCAACAGTAAAAATGAGTAATATAAAAGTTAAAATCAAATGTTAACATATAATTAAATAAATTGGCCTGCCAAATTAAACCCCCCTACTAAAATCAATTTCAAAACTACGACAGGCCGGCAGCACGAAATAAATGGGTCTTCAGGGCCCGACGGAAAAGGCGTAGGTCGGTGATCATCCGTAGGTCAGGGGGTAGGTCATTCCAGAGGGCAGGGGCTGCCACAGAGAAGGCTCTCCCCCTGGGGGTCGCCAGCCGACATTGTTTAGCCGACGGCACTCTGAGGAGGCCCTCTGAGCGAACTGGTCGGTGGGAGGTATTTGGTAGAAGGAGGCGGTCTTGAAGATAACCAGGTCCCTTGCCATGGAGCGCTTTAAAGGTGGTTACTAGTACCTTAAAGCACACCCAGAAAGCCACAGGTAGCTCGCGCAGGAGAGGTGTCACGTGGGAGCATCTGGAGGCTCCCAGAATCCCCTGCGCAGCCGCATTCTGAACTAATTGGAGCCTCCGGGTGCACTTCAAGGGAAGCCCCATGTAGAGAGCATTGCAGTAGTCCAGGCGGAAGATGACGAGGGCTTGAGTGACCGTGCGTAAAGTGTCACGATCCAGAAAGGGGCGCAACTGGCGTATCAGGCGGACCTGATAAAAAGCCCCCCTGGCCACGGCTGTCATATGGTCTTCTAGAGACAGCCGAGAGTCCAGGAGGACGCCCAAGTTGCGAGCCCTCTCTGTGGGGGCCAATGACTCGCCCCCCAATAGCCAGAGCTGGCATCAACTGGCTATATCGTGACGCCGGAAGCCACAGCCACTCAGTCTTGGACGGGTTGAGTCGGAGCCTGTTTCTCCCCATCCAGACTCGTACGGCCTCCAGACACCTGGACACCACTTCCACGGTATCGTTGGGGTGGTCCGGGGTAGAGATGTACAGCTGAGTATTGTCAGCGTACTGGTGGAATTCTATCCCAAAACCACGTATGATCTCACCCAACGGCTTCATATAAATGTTGAACAGGAGAGGCGAGAGGACCGACCCCTGTGGTACCCAAGTGAGGCACCTCAACGTCGACCTCTGCCCTCCTGCCAACACAAATTGCGACCGGTCGGAGAGGTAGCAGGAGAACCACCGTAAAATGGCGCCCCCCACCTCCAGCCCCTCCAGCTGGCGCAACATAATACCATGGTCGATGGTATCGAAAGCCGCTGAGAGATCTAACAGGACCGGGATAGAGGAACAACCCCTATCCCGAGCCCTCCAGAGATCATCCACAAGAAATCGAAGGTTGGAGACTGGACGGTAGTTGGCCA
The DNA here is from genome assembly GCA_039707465.1 of Rhabdophis nuchalis. Lineage (NCBI taxonomy): Eukaryota > Metazoa > Chordata > Lepidosauria > Squamata > Natricidae > Rhabdophis > Rhabdophis nuchalis. The sequence continues at coordinate 194,402,467 of CM077643.1, read as the reverse complement.
ACACAGCCGGGTCCAGGGAGGGCTTCTTGAGGAGGGGCCTCACCACCGCCTCTTTCAAAGCGGCCGGCAGAAACCCCTCACTGAAGAAGAAGAAGAAGAAGAAGAAGAAGAAGAAGAAGAAGAAGAAGAAGAAGAAGAAGAAGAAGATGATGATTTCACCATAATTTCTACCAATATCAGCACACAGTTTCCTGCGCAGGTTCTTTGACTTGACTTTCAGTGATACCCAAGTATACCTACAGTTAACCATCGATAGCCCTAAATTTTCCCAGACTCTGCCTTCCTTGCCATGCTGAACCTTATTTTATCAAAAAGATAATAATTCTCAGATCAAAAATAATCAGCCTAAAATATTCATGTTTTGGTTAAGTTACTGTATGTTTCTGTTATTTGGAATTTTCAAGATACAGGCATCATTGTCTCCTACAGTATATTGGCATGGCTAAATAATTTAAACTCCTTACCCACACATTAAGTGATATCATATTACTTTTTTATATTATGTAATGATATACAATGTTGATATATTGCATAGTAGATAATACCCAATGAATGATTGTTGGTGATATTTTTACCACTTTGTGAACTCTGGTTGATAGCCTTCCATGTTTTTGTGAAAGTAAAAACAAACAAAAAAATCCATCTCATACAGTAAATCTGAAGACTGTAATATTTGGTTTACAATGAATCCAGAGTCTTCTGCAAAGTACTACGGTACAATGACAGGTTATTTCCCTTAAAAAAACAACAACTGAACCAGGAGAATCCTTTTAGTGAGAAAACTTTACAATCACTTCCTTAAACCCAAGATTTAGAAGAAAAATATGCTTATCATGTTGTCAAAATTGATCCTAATGAAAAATATATATATTTTCAAATAATAATTTGGGCTGGAGATTCAATATTAATGAGCTTGCTGCTGTAACATAATAAGCAGTAATGGAATAAATACATCATCCTGCAAACTCTGAAACTGAAGGATTTAATTATTTCCCCTTGTCTTCTTAACAAGTAGTAGGCATGGATAAATTTCCTTCATAGTATGAATAATGAATCATAACATAATAAATGCTGCTTAACAGTAGAAGCTAGAGGAAATGTGGAGTATTTATATTTCTGTTACATTTTGATTTTTACTATTAGGGCAAAGAAGATAAAACGTCTACCCTTCCATCCATTCATCCACACTATAATTCACCCACTTCTTGGAATCACTTTATTCAATCTTCCTGCTAGTGAGATCTTTTTGAGATAACATTAGTGGGTATAAAAGATATTAATTTCCAGGCAAACAAAATGTGTTTAACTTTACTTGCAAAGAATCTCAAAGCAAGAGATTTTTTGCTGGTAAAGATGTTTCGTCCTATTATTCTATAAGCAGGTTTACATGTTGAAATATACCATAATCATTTGCTCGATTATTATGATGTGTAAACCCATCCCTGAAGCTTGTAAAACCTAATTTATAGTTTAATATCATAGGTGAACCCAGTTATTATTATAACTTGTTCAACAATCAATCATTAAAGCATAACTTAGAATGATACATGATCTAAGTAGAGGTGGGTTCCTACTAGTTCAGGCTGGTTTGGCCAAGTAGGTAATAACTCAGCTGGATACGTGTCCAAACTGGTTCTATCCTTGTGGCTGCCATCTTAATTTTTTGTTCTGCACATGCGCAGAACAATCTTCATTGAAAAAAGTGAACATTTCCCCCTCCCCTTTTCTAATGTGCTCATGTGCAGACCTTTTTAGTTGCAAATGCGACCTCCTGGTTTCTAGTCTAATGCCTTAAGCACTACACCACACTGGCTCTCAATCATCAATTAGGTAGCTGGAGTGCCTTACATATCTAGGAAAAAATATGCTCAGTAACCTAACCTGCATATATTAGAAGTAAATATGCAAAATATTTATAGCAGGTTAATATTGATATTAATCGGTAGTTAAAATCTAAATTGATAGGAAAAAGATATTTATAAAAATAAACATGATCATAAGACTAATGTTAATATTTAGATCCATTTTAAGTTAATACCCTTAAGATAACTATTCAGCAGATTGATAAATTATTAAGAACATTTTCACGGGGAGAACAAGCCACTAGTTTTCATTAATTTATTAATAATCTTTGTGATTTTGGAAGAAACTTTTCTGATTTTTATCATTAAAATATAATTTTAAATTGATCATTCATGTGATCATTATGGTCACAATCTAGACATACTGTAGGATCAGGGGAGAATTCTGTTTTTACTCATAATCATTAGGTTTCCAACATTAAAGGCTGTAAGACATGTTTGGAAGTTGCCGTGAACTATAATTTATTTTTTATACATAATTCATTATTTTTATAATGAATTCACACTGTGGGATAATCCCCATTTTAAGCTATCAATAAATCTTTTTTTTAATGGCTCATAGGGCAATGATAATGATTTGTATCTTTGTTTTTTATTGCAATATAAATTAGGAACAGTATTATTTATTCCAGGTGGCCAGGCCATGATATAGATTCTTCTTTTGAACTCTGATACTCATAAGTACCTAAGTGACAAAATAGTCTTCAGCCACCATTTTTAATGTTATTGTCTGCAGTGGAAATGCATCTGACAAGCACTATATAACCTCTTTAAAGCTTCATCAGGTACAATTACTTTAAAGTTGTATGCTTAATCTAAGCATGCATTTGTAGCTTCCAATCAAGTCATTCTTTTTCTTCTTCTTCTTCTTCTCATCTCTGTTACCATGATTTTCAAACAGCTGGCTTTGAAAAGGAGAAAGTTAAGGTTCCTTCTGAAGCAAGTATGTATGGAGGCTCTCAAATGTAACTTGTTTTATTTATGGTTGAATGAGAGATTCATATGTGGTAGATACTAGCATGGAGTTCTGGGAGAAAAAAGGTTTCTGGAGATGCCGTTGATATTTGGATGCAAAACCTTACATGTTTGGGGCTAGTTATATCTAAAAGAATGAGCATCAATCTGTTTCAGGATGCTCAGGTGTGATTCGAAAATAGATCAGAAAATCCTCAAACAGTAAAAGCAGAATGGCATTCTGGAAAATGGTTCAGACAACGTTCCTTATAAATATAGAATTACAGCAAACTGTTAGAAGGGAAGATAAATCATTCTACCTCAAAGTCACATCTGAGCTAAATGCAAACATGAGTTGTCCATAAAACTATAGTTGCTTAGTTCTTCTTTCAATGCAAAATGATTCTGGCCTCCATTGCCTCACCATTGATTCAAACAAAATTAGCCTGCAAGTTAAGATGCCAGTCTGGAACTCAAGATGTCCTTCAGTTTGTAAAATGGAAGAGGAAACAAAGATAAACTGGATTGCTCTGAAGAATAAAGATGAAGGCAAATGGAATATTTTATATATATATAATTATTTATTTATCAGCACAAACGCCACACACACACACACACACAGAGTGAGAGTGGGAAGGTATCTTTATGGGAGGGTGAAATAAAATGATTGCTCAGATATTTCTAACTAGTCTTTGTTCCCCAGACTGATTCCCAAAAGATATGCAATAGATTATTTAGTGTTGTCATTTCATTCTAGTTCTTATCCATAGGGAATGTGACACATTTTATATTATACCACTTTCAAATGTTGAGACATGAATGTAGTTCTGCCTGGGACACTGACATTTATTTTCACAAGGAAAAAAAAAGGTTAGTTACTTGCTTTTGGACTTATTCCCTTTTCTTGAAGTTGTTCAAGAGCTTGTTGGTTCTGATTATATCTTCCACCAGACTTCAGAGCATTGAGAACTGGAAATGCACCCTCCACTTATTATGGAAGTAGAAAAATAATAAAATAATCTCTCTTGGGGGCATTAAAGCAGCCTAGTCTTTTCTCAAAGCTTTTACAACTGACTCTACCAACTGTTTCAATGTCCTCCTATGTACATAGATGTGGTGACAACATGAAGCAGATTATGAACTATGTGAAACTGCATAAAGATGCAAATACTTTAATTATTTATAAAGCATTGGGGAGGGGTTTTTTTTTGTCTCCTCTACTTTGTGAAACATATCTTTCATAGGACTTGTGTCGATCTACTCATTAGCCGAGAGTAAGAAGATAGAACCATGAAGCTAGCCTGGCTATATTTTCTTTTCAGTTATTTATCTGTTAGTCTGTAATGATGTTTATGCCTGAATTGTACTGAACTTGTACTTTGCTATTTCACTCTCCATCCTATTTGTGCCTTGAACTAGAATGTAACATTGCTTGTTTATCATTTTTTAAATTAAAGATATGTAACCTTTTTGTGCTTAGAGGATATAGTATTGTTTAATGGAAAAGAAGTATGTAAGTTGAATATGAAATTAATATCCTGTTCCTTTTCCCTTTCTTTTCTCCATATGTTGCCTGCAACACATATGATGGAACATTTTATTTCAGGAAGTTAAAAAATGGTACCAAGTAAGAAGTCTGCCTATTGTCAACAGGGAGTTAATAGACTGAGCTTGAGAATGCTCAGTGATGTATTGTTCTGAATACAGATATCGAGAAATGCAGCAACTTATCTGCTGATCATAAGGAAACTAAATTAGACCATTGTTTAAAATAACTGATCCCAAAATGAGCCAAGTAATGAGTCCAGTCTGAAATTTCAGCATGATGAAGTTAAGGTGACTCAGACAAACCAAAATTAAGATGCTTTGAAGGCAGCAAGAACTTATCAAGATTGAAACAAGTTGTGTTTGTTATCTGCCTAGAAAATGAACTTCACCATCTAACCATCTATCTAAAGATGTTCAGGTCTTCTTTTCTTTCAACTTTCACCACACTTATCTTGCACCCTGGAATTGAGGGCAAGTACATATCAGAACACAAAATTTAGTATTAGTAGCTAGTGAAAGGATTACAAAAGGCATTGCCAGCTAGGGCATCCTGAAAAATAAATAATAGTGGAACACAAACTGCTCAATAAAGTACTGACAATTCTGTGAAGCGATGTTGTTATGATAGTTGGTTCTTATCTGTGTCACTAATTGACAATAAACTTAAAGGACTATCCAAATTTTACATCTCGGAAGAATCATGTGGATCTTTCCCACTCAGTTTGGTAACCTTTGACTAGTCTTCCTTGCTGGATTTGACTCCAACCGAACATTGATTTGAATTTCCCTCTGCTTGTTTCCTATTCAGTTTGTATGATTTTGTTTGGTTATTTGTCTGATTTGACTGCTCTCTAGGCAGGGAGGATTTGAGGCATTTGGCACTATGAGTCATAGAATAGAATAGAACAGAATTCTTGATTGGATAAATGTGATTGGACAAAGAGGGAATTTGTCTTTGGTTCATATGCTCTCAATGTCCATAAAAAGAAAAATAATAATCAAGAATCATAAGATACAACATTTAGTGATAGTCAGAGGTTACTAATACGCAATCAAATCATACTAGGAAACAAACAAAACAATATAAATCATAGAGATACAAGCAACAAAGTTATAGTCATAAATAGAAAAGGAAATAGCTAATAATAAGGATCAGAAGAATCATAGTAATACAGTCTTAGTAAGTAGTTTCATTGTGTTGCGAGAATTACTTGTTTAGCAGTGCGATGGCATTTGGGAAAAAATTGTCCTTGTGTCTAGTTGTTCTGGTGTACAATGCCCTATAGCTGTGAGATGGCGAACCTATGGCACACATGCCACAAGTGACACATGGAACCCTCTCTGCAGGCATGTGAGCTATTGCCCAGCTCACCTTCACCACACATGCATGGGTGCTTCCCACTAGCCAGATGATTTGCAGAACTCTGCCACACATGTGAGAGATGCATGCACATGCATTGAGGTGGGGGTGACAGGGTCACCCATGCATACATGGGGGAGTGTATTGGGAGGGGGGTATGCCCCCATGGCCCATTTTTAGTCCTGGGAGGCTTTAGGGAGGCATGCTAGGCCCATAATGGGGCCCAGGGGTTGCACGCACATGTGCGAGGGGTAGGGGGATCACAGGGGGGGGCCACATGTGCATGCAGGGGGGCAGGGCATGCAAGGGGGCTGTCATACACAAAGCACATGTGAGGACAAAAAGGTTAGCCATCACTGCCCTATAGTATTGTTTTGAGGGTAGAAGTTGAAACAATTTATGTCCAGGATGTGAAAGATCACTTTGGGAGAATTAATGGACTTTGCCATAGATGGTCCTGTAAAAGTGTTACTTTTTGCAATTCATAGAGGTACCCTAGTTGAGATGCAGGAAATGATGTTAGGTGTATGCTCAATCCAAATAAAGAATGTTAAGCAAATTGTTACACCTGAATGAATTAAATTGTACTGGAACCATCCATATAAGCTCTAACATACCATCAATTTAATTGGCAGTTGAATGCTTGTTTCAGATTTCTCACATATTAATTATCTGCCTCCAGACACCATACACTGAAGGGATCCATTGTCAGTTTTGTGATACATACAGTTTTGTGATACAATACTGAACTTTTCAGCAGAATTTCAGTATGCACCAAAAGCAGGGATGTCATAAATATGCTCTGTTGCATGTGGAGATTCGTAGACTTAATTTGTTAATGTTTGGACAGCTGGTTGGTTATTTGGGGAGATATTTGCAAACTGTGAAGATACAATATTATTTAGCACTTTTAATGATGTATATGAAATTTCACAGATTTGGCTACTTGGTACTTATTATCAAATTAGATAAGAAAAACAATAGCTCCTTAATTGGACTGAAAATTGCAAATAAAGATGAAATGATAAAAAAATATCCAGAATGGAATTTAGTCATTTTAAGATATATAAATACACATGATTTAAGAACACAAAATTCTAAATTTTTCGGTTCAAAACTGAATAGGTTTTAAAACATAAACTAGACCAACATGTCTGTCCAGATGTGGAATTACTCTTCCTGTATGCTGCTGTCTGTATTAAACCATGATGTATCATCATTTTTTTGAGCCCAATTGCTTTTTTTTAAATCTTCTCCAATAAAGTCATTTAAGACATAATGGAGACCAATCTGGATGCTTAAGTAGGTACTAAATGGGCACTAATAGAAGCCAGCACAATATTCCCTATCATTTCTTTATGCCTCTTTGCCTGGCTAGAAACATTTTGTGATATGGGGAAGAGAAATCTAGAGAGTCATGAACTAAGGGCAGTTGTTGCTAGCTGACTTAATATAGACTGTCTTAACAAAAGATTTATAGATTCAAGCCCAAGACTCTAGAATTGCTTCCTTAAACATCAGTATAGCTATGAGCATCTAACTTGAGGACCGCCAGGCACCATTAACATCTGACTAGATAGAGAGACTGGAAAGAAGGTTAGGTAAATAGATAGGTAGGAAGGCCACATGATGCAAAGCAAAATATTAGCCACTGTATTTATGCCAAAGAATATTCTTATTGGGCAGGGAGAATAGTAGATGTCTTTAGTCCAGCATTATCTTGAAATGTGCCTTCTTTCCCAGGGAAAGATAAAGACACAGAGGGGAGCAAACCTATTAGCTTATATTCTGATACAGGGTGCTTAAATGAGAAGACTAACCAAGGCTACTTTTTATGGAAGCTGCCTTTGATGTATTCTTAAAGTTCCACATTGATCTACTTTGGGCCCCTAGTTAACTTGTTCGTTCTTAATAATATATGGAGCTGGGTTATAGAAGATAAACGTGTATATTTTATTTTATTATAAAAGGTAAAGGTTCCCCTCGCACATATATGCTAGTCATTCCCAGCTCTAGATCTCTTTGGCTTTGATCTCTGTTTCAAAGCCAAAGATCCAGTGCTGTCTGAAGACGTCTCCGTGGTCATGTGGCCAGCATGTCTAAATGCTGAAGGTGCATGGAATGCTGTTACCTTCCCACCAAAGGTGATCCCTATTTTTCTACTTGCACTTTACATGCTTTTGAATTGCTAGGTTGGCAGAAGCTGGGACAAGTAATGGGAGCTCACTGTGTTATTCGGCACTAGGGATTTAAACCACGGAACAGCCAACCTTTCTGATCGACAAGCTCATTGTCTTGGCCACTGAGCCACCATGTCCCATAATAATATTTTATTATATTATTTTATTATTTTAATTTTATTTATTATATTTCTGAATCACCCATCTCTCTCAAAGTAGGGAACTCAGGCAGTGTAAATTAGCACATCAAAATATAAGAACAGTATATAAAACTTCAAATGTTAGAATTACAATTTTTTAATTAAAGGTTTTTTTCAAAGTCAAACATTTTTAAGGAAGCAAAAGCAATTAAATCTGTTAAAAATTGTTGACAAATACAAAGGGTGGCAGTTTGTGTATTAATATATTCCCTGATGGTTTGTTACTTTTTAGAATCTTAGAAGCTTCACGGTATCTATGCTCAAGAAACAAACCTGACGATACCAGGGATTGTATTTGTACCTTTTGACATGAAAAGTATGTGCTGTACTACTAAGGAGTGGCATCAAAATCCTTTGGTGCCCTCTATCTTAAAGATGGGGTGCTATCTACTCATCTATCCAGACAGATCCACGGACAGCCTTTATTACATAAAGAGGAATCATACATGATGTATGAGGTCCAGGTTTTATAAAATCTTCTTCATTTTCTGCTATTTTAAGAAGCTCTTTAAATTGCATCCTTTTGTAATGTTGTTTTCTGATTATTTACAGGTGTCTTTTTAAAAAAAATGTTTCATGATGTCATTTTATTTGTTTCAGGAAAGGAAGGGAAAGGAAAATAAGGAAGGGAGGGAGAGTAGGGAGTAGGAAGAAGCGTGGTCTCAGGGGTTTTTTAATTTGTAAATTATTGTCTATTTTAGGGGGTACCAGGGAGGGGGGAGGGTATAGACAGGTAGAGACAGACGAGGATAGAGAGGGCCAGGCCAGCAGGCGACGGAGGGAAGCGGAAGGATCCATTAGTAGGGGGGAAATACGAGTCGTCCCGGTGGAGGGCACTTCTATCCAGAAGGTCGTGGGGAGAGGCAGGTCTGAGGGGAGACAACTTCTATCCTCCCGGTTGAGGACACAGAACCGTTTGTTGCAAACGGTGAAGTGCCACAACCCCCGCAGGCTAGGTGGTCAGGGAGTACAGAGCCAGGGCCTGTGGCTGATGTTTTGTAACGCCAGGTCCATGGTCAACAAAGCCCCCCTCGTCCATGACCTTGTGTCTGAGGGGGAGCCGGACCTGGTAGGAATTGTGGAGACCTGGTTGGGCCACGAGGGTGGATTCCCCCTCGTTGAAATGTGCCCACCAGGTTACCGTGCTTTTCATCAGCCCCGGGCCCTAGGTAGGGGTGGTGGGGTAGCGGTTATTGTTAGGGAAGGTCTTGAGCCGAGAGAGACCATTGTGCCACAGACCACCGGTTGTGAGTCCCTCTGCATGAAGTGGGGCCTAGGGAGGCAGTTGGGCTTACTGGTTGTATACCTGGTTCCCCGCTATGTAGCAGCAGCCCTGCCCGAGCTCCTTGAGGTGATCGCTACGGTGGCAGTTGAGACCCCCAGACTTGTAGTCATGGGGGACTTTAATCTGCCATCGGTGGGCAAATCATCCGAGGTAGCTCGGGAGTTCATGGCTTCCATGACGGCCATGGACCTGAACCAGTTAATTCAAGGCCCACCCACGAGGGTGGACATACACCGGATCTCATCTTTGTCTCTGGCCAATGGAAGAGTGATCTGGGTATAGGGGATATAGTCATCATGCCCTTGTCATGGTCAGACCACTCACTTCTCTGGCTCAACTTTCCAACTGCTGCCCCCCACTGTGGGGAGGCGGAACTTGAGTCACCTATTTGGTTCCGCCCCAGGCGCCTGATGGACCCTGATGGGTTCCAGGCGGCGCTTGGGCCACTTCCTGTACCCCTGACCTGCGCCCCGATGGAGGACCTCATGGCCGCATGGAACATTGCGACCACGGGAGCCTTGGATCGGGTCGCGCCCTTGCGGCCTCTCTTGCGGCAGCAAACCACCCTGGCTCCTTGGTTCACCAAGGAGCTAAAGGTGATGAAGCGCCACAAGAGATGCCTAGAGAGAAGATGGGGGTCTACTCGATCTGAATGCGACCGAACACAGGTAAGAGCCCATTTACGGACTTACATTGTGGCGCTGAGAGTGGCCAAACGCCATCATTGTGCCACTCTCATAGCATCCGCAGATAACTGCCCTGCCGCCCTGTTTAGGGTGACCCGTTCCCTCCTTCAACAGAGGGTGCGGGAAGCCCCATTACAGGGTAGAGCAGAGGAATTTGTGATTTATCTGCAGGAGAAAATCGCTCAGATCCAGAACGAGTTAGTCTCCATTGATGGCCCAGTCGGATTTCACGAGGCGGATCTTGGTTGGGAGGAGTTTGACTCTGTTACTTCCGAGGATATGGACAGGTTACGTGGGCGACTGCGAGCCACCACATGTTTATTGGACCCGTGTCCTTCCTGGCTTGTACTGGCATCCTGGGAGGTGACACGAGGCTGGCTCCAAGAGGTTGTCAACGTTTCTTTAAGTGAGGGTTTCTTGCCTGCCTCCCTTAAAGAGGCCATGGTGAGGCCCCTCCTGAAGAAGCCCTCTTTGGACCCAGCTTTATTAGCCAACTATCGTCCCGTCTCCAACCTTCCCTTTCTGGCGAAGGTTGTAGAGAGTGTGGTGGCACAACAGTTTCCCCGTCACCTGGAGGAAGTTGATTATCTAGACCCGCACCAGTCCGGCTTTCGGCCCGGGCATAGCACCGAGACGGCATTGGTCGCGTTGGAAGATGATCTCTGGAGGGCAAGAGATGGGGGTTGTTCCTCCATCCTGGTCCTATTAGACCTCTCAGCGGCTTTCGATACCATCGACCACGGTATCCTATTGCATCGGCTGGGGGGGTTGGGGGTGGGAGGCACCGTTCTACGGTGGTTCTCCTCCTACCTCTCTGGTCGATCGCAATTTGTGTTGGCAGGAGAGCAGAGGTCGACCTCGAGACCCCTCGCATGTGGGGTGCCTCAGGGGTTGGTCCTCTCGCCTCTCCTGTTTAACACATATATGAAGCCGCTGGGTGAGATCATCCGTGGTTTTGGGGTAGAGTACCACCTCTACGCTGATGATACGCAGTTGTATATATCTACCCCAAACCACCCCAACGATGCTGTAGCGGTGATGTGCCAGTGCCTGGAAGCCGTGCGGATCTGGATGGGAAGTAACACTCAGGCTCAACCCGGCCAAGACCGAGTGGCTGTGGTTTCTGGCCGCCCGATTCAACCAGTTGACTCCATTCACTGGCCATAGGGGGCAAACACCTTGCCCCTGTGGACGGGGCGCGCAACGTGGGTGTCCTCCTGGATACCCGGCTGTCTATGGAAGATCAAGTGACAGCCATGGCCAGGAGGGCGTTTTACCAGGTTTGCCTGGTACGCCAGTTGCGCCCCCTATTGGATCAGGATGCCCTTTGCACAGTCACTCATGCCCTCGTGACATCCCGACTGGACTATTGTAACTCTCTCTACATGGGGCTCCCCTTGAGGTGCACCCGAAGACTTCAGCTGGTCCAGAATGCAGCCGCGCGAGCAATAATGGGGACCGCAAGGTATATCCATATAACACCTCTCTTGTGTGAGCTGCACTGGCTACCTGTCGTCTTTCGGGTGCGCTTCAAGGTGCTAGTTCTCATCTTCAAAGCGCTCCATGGCTTGGGACCTAGCTATCTGTGGGATCGGATCCTGCCCCATACATCCTCACGGCCGATTCGCTCCCACAGAGAGGGACTTCTCCGGGTGCCGTCCACTAGACTTTGTCAGCGGGCGACGCCCAGGGGAAGGGCCTTCTCTGTGGTGGGCCCAGCCCTCTGGAAGGCCCTTCCCCCTGACATTAGAACAACCACGGACCTCCGCTCCTTCCATCAAAAACTAAAAACATACCTTTTCTGCATGGCCGGCCTAGGTTAGTCTCTACCTTAGGGTGCTAGGGAACGCTAATTTTAATATGGGGTTTTTTAGTGCAGGGACAAGTAGGTTTAATTTGTTTTTACTCTATTGTATTTATTTTTGTATATATATCTTATGTGTTTTAATTTTCCCTGTGCACCGCTCCGAGTCCCCCTGGGGAGAGGACGCGGTATATAAAATAAATTATTATTATTATTATTATTATTATTATTATTATTATTATTATTATTATTATTATTATTATTATTATTATTATTATTATTATTATTATTATTATTAGGGTAGGGGAGAGGAGGAGAGGAAGGGAAAGGTATAGTTTGACTTATTTTCCACTTTATGACATATGCAGATCCTATGCATTTTCCCCATGGATATTTTAGACTCTGCACAATATTTTGTTTGAAGTACTGTATGAGCATATTTTATGGTATTTTTTAAGCTGCATGTGACTTTTATGTGGGGTAGCTGCTTACTAATTTCTTTACTGCTAGGAAAGAGAGCTTGGTATATCTTCCAAATGACAGCTGGGCTCCCTGTTTCTTTGTTTCTCTGTGGTGTTTTTCAGTTCATTTTTCAGTTGTGCCTTTGCTTTTTGATTTCCCATTTCTATTTTTAATTTTGCCTGTTTGAGGCACCAGCATGGAGTAGGAAGACTTTGATGCTTAATAAGACACAAGATAGTTTGAAAGGAATAAGAATTATTGGCTGCACTGGCAGAATGGAAAAATAAAAAACAACTACTGCATGGGCAAAATATTTTGTCTTCCCCAAGTCATATGTTGAACCTTTCCCAAAAACTCTGATTGATCTTGTGGCCGCTACCCAGAATTCATGATATAGTCCTGCTCACTAAGTATTAACACACATGATGAAAGACACATGTCCTTGGCTGATTCATAAATGTTGTAAGTTTGAAAATGATGCCATTTCCATATATATAGGAGAGAACTAGAAGGGAATAAAGAATAAAGAAGAGGGAATGTGTCTGAGTTTTTCTTTTCCATTAGGAAAATAAAAATGGGACACGTTTAGGGTACCAATACTGTAAAAAACATGTTTATTTATTTTATTTATTTATTTATTTTTTATTTTATTAAATTTATACCCCGCCCTTCTCCAAACGGACTCAGGGCGGCGCACAGGAATACTAAAAATACATACAAAACATATAAATTTTTTAAAAAACTTATTCTAATAATGTTGGGTACATTAAACTATTATCAAACATTCATCATTTGTCATCTTTATGTAGATATTAACTGTGATTTAGAAAAAAAACAGTTAATAAAAATAATAGAGAAAAGATAAGAAATGGTGTTCTACTGATGCGGGCCCTTTATAATATTATTTCCTATATTCAGTGTTTTTAAGGAAGAACTAAATGGTATAAAGATTCAGAGGATGCATTCATTTTTGCCCTTTTCTATTCTCCTCTTGGTAGTGGGCATTAATGACAGAAGCAATACTATTCCATGTACCAGTGATGATTAACTTTTTGGTGCTGAGTGCACAAAGTGTGCACGTGCACCAAAATCTTATGTGAGTGCCCCCCTGTGTATGCGCCCCTCACATGCATGCATGTCCCTCACACATCCACCCGAGCACATGTGCGCATTTCCCCCCATGTGTTTTTGGCTTCCAGGTTGGTGCAGGAGGCTTTCCAGGCGCTAAACAGGGCATGGGTGTGTGTGCAAGAGCCCCCCAAATGCAATGTGAGTGCCCCCCATGCATTCACCCTACCCTCTATGCATGCACACACGTTCCCCGTGCATGCACCCTGCCCTCGCGCATGCACGGCAGAGATTTGAAGACCAGCTTACTGGTGGGAGGCACACACACATGCGCAGTGTAGCTGGCATGGGGCAACGGCTGGCATACCCACAGAGAGGAGTCTATGTGCCACCTGTGGCATGTGTGCCATAGGTTTGACACCACGGCCATGTACTATATGTAGGGGTGTTAAATTATTAATGAGAAAGAATAAGAAGCCATCTCTCAATCTGATCCTTATCTATAGGAAGGAAAAAGTAAAGATGACAGGTATTGTGCTATGTTGACTTCATGACATTCAGGAAAAGAGGCCAACCAGGTTGTGCAAATTGGATTGCCGAAGAACAAGTTCTGAAAAACTCCAAGGGGAGGTAAATCGGAGTCAATGGCCTAAAATCTCAAAAGAGAAGTTTCAGGAAAAAATTGGGGAATCCTATTCGACTTCACATTAAAATGTTTTTTGGCAAGAATTTCCCTAAGCTGTGGTGATCCTGCTTATTTCACATTCTGAAGTTCAGGAGGAGATAAAAGCATTCCCTCAGCAGAGAGATGATGACAGCAGCCATTATCCAAAAGCTGAAAGGCAGTGCCAGGTTGTGTAAAAACCAGATGATTTTGCAGAGAGTGGGTTTTTGATTTCCTACCTTATCCTTATGCCATGGTGGCACAGTGGGTAGTATGCCGTATTGCAGGCTAACTCTGCATTACGAAAGCCAGGAGTTCGATCCTGGTTGTCTCAAGGTTGTACTCATCCTTCCATCCTTCTGAGGTGGGTAAAATGAGGACCCAGATTGTTGGGGGCAATATGCTGACTCTGTAAACTACTATGAGAGGACTATAAAGCACTGTGAAGTGGTATATAAGTCTAAATGCTATTGCTATTTATGGGCTAAGCCTGCTGCTACATTGTAGCATAATGCCTTGGTGAGGCCACACTTGGAATACTGCATTCAGTTTTGGTCACCATGATGTAGAAAAGATGTGGAGACTCTAGAAAGAGTGCAGAGAAGAGCAACAAAGGTGATTAGGGGACTGGAGACTAAAACATATGAAGAGCGGTTACAGAAATTGGGTAGGTCTAGTTTAATGAAAAGAAGGACTAGGGGCGACATGATAGCAGTGTTCCAATATCTCAGGGGTTGCCACAAAGAAGAGGGAGTCAAGCTATTCTCCAAAGCACCTGAGGGCAGAACAAGAAGCAATGGGTGGAAACTAATCAAGGAGAGAAGCAACTTGGAACTGATGAGAAATTTCCTGACAGTTAGGACAATTAATCAGTGGAACAGCTTGTCTCCAGAAGTTGTGAATGCTCCAACACTGCAAGTCTTCAAGAAGATGTTGGATAGCCATTTGTCTGAAATGGCATAGGGCTTCCTGCCTAGGCAGGGAGTAGGACTAGATGACCTCCAAAGTCCCTTCCAACACTGCTATTGTATTGTATTGTATTGTATTGTATTGTATTGTATTGTATTGTATTGTATTGTATTGTATTGTATTGTATTGTATTGTATTGTATTGTATTGTATTGTATTGTATTGTATTGTATTGTAGTATTAAGCACTTGCATCCTGAACCTCAGCAAAGCCTTTAACAAACTTTTCCATGAGATTTCTTAACAAACTGGTAAAGCATGAGCAGGTTGAAAAAATAATTGGCGTGAAAAGGGTGTGTCTGTCACTGGTTCACATCTTTACAGTATAACTCACAGAAAGATTTAACTTTAAATAGTCATAGTGTCAGGTCTGCTTCTAACAATAACCAAGAAAGAATATACTCAACTCCATTTGGAAGGAATTAAGAGTACTTTTACTGGCTATGAAAAGAATAGCATAGATGCAAAGCAAGGTCTGAGGCATTTACGCGCGAAAGCATACATATCAATATATGTCCAATCCCCATTTCCCAATAACTCCTACCCCTTTGTCCAATGCGCAAACCCCTTAGGTGTCATGTGGGTTGAATCTTCAGGAGCATCATCAGGATGGCATGCAAGACCGTTGACTTTGACCACCGCACGGCCCCAGCCACTGGTATGCGAAGTAGATGGCGAGAACATACTCCCTTCTGCAATTCTCCCTCCTGCACCATTACAATCCCATTCCCAAATAGCATAGCTCCTCCCTCCCCATTTCAATGTCAGCCGAAGCAAGCAGTAAAGTGGAGGCTGACACATAGTTTTGAATCTGTAAAGGTTGCATTTGAAACAGTATTGTGTGCTAATGATGATTTCTCCCAAGGTTTATAAAATGCTGAAGCTGTACCTCAAAATTAAATATGTTAAACAGCCATATGATTCAACAGGCAAAATATTTTGGTTATAATATAATGCTTGAGCAGTGGGAAAATATGTGCATGAGTGGACTGAAATTTACAGTGAACTGTAACGTGAAAGAGAATTTCTATAAAATGATGTACCATCAGTACTTAACACCTGATCATCAAAGATGTATAAAGGTGTTTCAAATGTCTGTTTGAAATGTATTTGTAAAGAAGGCACTTTTTATCATGGCTTTTGATAATGCAAAGAAATATTGGGGCCAGATATATGATTTAATTTGGAAGATACTTAAAACAAATATAAAACTGAACCCAGTAGTTTTTCTTTTATGTATTGGATGAAGACCTTGAAAAAATTGGAACTTTGTTGTTGTATATGTTGACTGCAGCAAGAATTCTACATCAGCACAAATGGGAAAATATGCCAAATTTCCATAATGGAAGAATGGATGGAAAAAGTGATGGAGCTGGCAGATATGGCAAATTTAACTGTTTTAATCAAACAAAAGACTGTATCCAATTTTGTTTCCACTTGGAAACAACTTCTACACTTTGTGTTTGCAACAGAAAGAATAAAATGAATTTTGACTTTGTGTTTTGATGATTGGATTAGTTTGCTATGATAGAAATTACCAATAATTACTAATTAGGTAAAAGTAAAAAGTTGAGATTGTAACTCTATTTGTTTTTTATTGCACTGAAAACAAGTTTTTTTTTAATCTCTTTTCTCTACTATTTAACTTAAAGTCCCAAGAGTACTTTTTCAAGAGGCAACTGAACTCTCCTGTTTTTCTTTGAAGACATTTTGCTTCTCATCCATGAAGCTTCTTTAGGTCAGTTTTTTCAAAACTGAAGAAGCTTCTTGGATGAAAAGTGAAATGTCTTCAAAGAAAAACAAGAAAGTCCAATTCTTGAAAAAGCATCTTTGGGATAACCATGATCTGGATGACTGGAAATCTCCATAGATATTTAACTTAAATATTTAACTTTATTTAAATGCCATACTAATGGCATTAGTACAGCATTGCCAAATCTAGATGATCTCCCTAAAAATGACAAAAAAGAGAGAACATGTGAAGGGTTAGAAAATCCTATCATTATATGTATAATTGAAAGCCACTAAGTTAAGAGGCACCACAAGCTTGTAAAAACTGCTGTCTTAGTGGGTTTTTTTATTACTAGAAAATTTCTTAACAATGTCAGCAGCACACATTATGTATGGCACCTGCTGTAATGGCAAAAAAATAATAATGACAACATATCCCCTAATTATAAAATAAGAACTCTTTCTTGTAGGAAGTAATTAATGCTGCTTAATTATCTGATGAGGGTTTATGCAAATTTTAAGCATCTTAAAAAGAAAGAAAATAACAAATCACTTTTAAAGCTAACAAGATCACTGCCTTATTAAAAATTAAAACATTACTGGATCTTAATGGTAAAATCTGTCCTCTGAAAACTTGCAGTTACAACTTGCACTCCAAAATATCACTATTAATATGAATAATGCTTATTTGGATTACTTTTAAATATTTAAAGCATTCTAGTCCTTAAGTCTTTACCACATTTTATTTTCATTGCACCCATATTATAACTGCAAAGGTGAAACATAAATGGATGGAGTCAAATATTAAAAGAATTTCTGAATTAACAGAGGTAATTCAAAGTTCACCATTCCATTACAATTCGAATGAGCTTTTGATTACAAAAAGCTCATTTTTATAGTTTGGATAAGCTCCAATAAAGCATTCTATGGGGAAAAGGGCATATTATTCTGCGAAAAGATAATAGTCTCTTTTGATATATAGAATCATTTTTATGTAACCTGCCATGCTCTTCTTGAAGAGGGCATATTCTTTTGATAGTTTTCAGTTTATTGAGTTTATAATGCATGTTAAAATTAGTTAACCCATGCTACTAAGAAAAGAACTTTAAAGCATTTGATTCCCGATAAACTAATTATCCCCTGGAAATTAACTGAGGTCTGCTAAATCTGGATTTAGATTTAGCTGTGCTTAGCACAGATGACATTGAGGCTTTAATAAAATCATAAACTCTGCCTGAGAAAAATCTTCTAAGATGCTTTTTCCAAATTCATAAATCATTTGAGACATTCCATTCTACATCTCTCTTTTTCCTATAGACAGAATCTATAACCATCAACAAATATCAATATCAGACCATCCTCCATCTCCCAAGAAGCAAAGCTAAGGTGCAAGATTGATGTCAGCCCTCCTAGGTAAATCAGGCAGGGAACAGGACCAGATGAACTAATTCTGCTTTACTGTAAGGCTAGATTAATAGAATCTTGCAAGTCTGAAAGTACAACCTACCCACCTGCATTTTTAACTACCCGATCAATTAAGGTGGCTCCTTCCCAAGTTTCCTTTTTCTGAGTGTTTTTATGATTGTGGGGTCCTGCCCTTCCCATCTCATTGTTTCCTAGGCAGTATCTCTCATTTCCTATCCTCATGGCTATCCAGGCATTCCATTCAGTAGTGGGATTCAAATTTTTTTACTACCAGTTCGGTGTGCATGGCTTGATGGGCATGGCAGGGAAGGATACTGCAAAATCCCCATTCCCACCCCACTCCAGTGGAAGGATACTGTAAAATCTCCATTCCCTCCCCACTCCAGGGGAAGATTACTGTAAAATCCCCATTTCCTCCCAATCAGCAGGGATTCGGGAGGCAGAGAATAGCTGGGGTGGGGCCAGTCAGAGGTGGTATTTACTGGTTCTATGAAATACTCAAAATTTCTGCTACCGGTTCTCCAGAACTAGTCAGAACCTGCTGAATATCACCTCTGATTCCATTTTGCTATCTCACTAACTCACATATCACCTTGCATCCCCTAACTTGTTGGCACAACTGGGTTTTAATGGGTTTCCAGAAGGTCAGCAGAGCTAGGATTACCATGGGGAGGGCTGGGGATCATGTTCCACAGGGAAGAGGCCATAGCAGAAAAGTCCCATTTCCTAAATGCAAATGGGACACACCTCTTCTACTAAACCTAATGGAATGGGCAGATGTAATCAGGTGCAGGAGGTTCCTCATATAACTTGGCCCCAGGACACAAAATACTTTAAAGGTCAAAACGAGCGTATTTTAATTGCTCCTGAAAGCAAACTGATAACAATTGCAGTTCATGGAGCAGAGATGTAAGATGTGGTATTTTAGGGGCACATATCACTGCCCACGTGGACATAGTTTGCACCAGCTGAAGCTTCCAAACAATCTTCAAAGGCCCCACATGGAGAACCTTCCAAGAGGTGACCAGGACATAAGTGACTATGAGCAGAAGCTATGCAAAGTTGTTGAGCAATTCACTGTTCTCTTGAGATAAAAAAAAAACTGCAGTCACAGATATCTTTTGAAAGACCATGAATACAAGTCAATAAGATACTGAGGTTTTCTGGTAAATCTCCTATTTCTCAGTGGAAAATCAGAAAATGCCATTTCAGATGAGATCAGCAATTCAGATATAGTTGCACTGTAATTTGTAACAGATGCTTTAGTAACTAGGTGTAAAAACTAGCATAAGGGATACCATCTTTCCGCGGGGGATACGCATTCCCAATTTTATTTATTTTTCCCACAAATTGGGTAGATTTTTCCCTCCGCATTCTTCTGAGTTTTTTTAAAAAAAATATTTTTGTACTAAATTCAGACATTATGGTGATTTGTGGAGGAGCAGGATTCTTCTAAGGCAGGTATGAGTGGTCTGGCATGCCAATGAAGTGATAAAACCATTGGGGAACACTAACACTATCTCCAAAATATATGTTTATCTGCAAGCAATTAAGGGGATGCAGTCCTGCAAATGTCATTTCTCTTTAGTGGTGCTGATGTGATGGAATGCCCTACCTCTGAAATCCAATTAGCTCCTATCTTTTAGGCTTCAGGGAATTATTAAAAATAGAGTTGCTGATTTATAGATGTTTCTATTTTGACTTAAAGACATTGCCTCCTATTTTCATTGCTTTGGGGCTGGTAATTTTATAATTTGGTTTAAATGTTGACAGTGCTTACTGTTTCTTCTTATGTACTTTAAATTCTGTTGTGGATACTTTATGGTTGTGACTGTAACTCATTGGGTTACAAAACAATCAAATGAATGAATGGATTTTTGGCTAAGGTTTGAAGTTGGACAAGAGCACAGATTTATACTGACATGGCTCTGTAGTAGCAACCAGAGTGTGTGTTGCCTGTGGCTTCCCTTTTCTTGTTTTAAAAAATTAGAATGAAAAACAACGAAATACTTAGACCATTACAGGATGATTCTTTTTTTACTTTGACATAAAGTATAGACTTGTATTTTTCTGTTAGCTTTACCTTATTTTTGGTATGTATGGGCCTCTAGTTTCCATATATCCTTTCACTCTGAGTCAGTGGTGGGTTTCAAATTTTTTAGAACCTACTCTGTAGTTGTGGCCTATTTTGTGGGCGTGGCTTGGCAGTCATGTGACAGGGTGGTGAAATGTGGTGAAACTCATTTAACAACGCTCTTGCTTAGCAACCAAAATTTTGGACTCAATTGTGAGGATTCTTTCTTTCTTTCTTTCTTTCTTTCTTTCTTTCTTTCTTTCTTTCTTTCTTTCTTTCTTTCTTTCTTTCTTTCTTTCTTTCTTTCTTTCTTTCTTTCTTTCTTTCTTTCTTTCTTTCTTTCCTTCCTTCCTTCCTTCCTTCCTTTCCTTTCCTTTCCTTCCCGTTGGGTCACTGGCAGCGGCGGGCCAGATTTACTTCCAGGTATGCCGGTGGAACCCCCTCTCACCGGTTCTCTAAATTTCACCAACCGGCTCTCGCGAGTAGGTGCGAGCCTGCAGAAACCCACCACTGCTCTGAGTGTATTCTCTGTAACTTTTTCCATTGTAGTTATCAAAACCAGATTAAAAGGAAGACAATAAAAACACAAGAAATACAGATGACAATTGCCAGCTGATGTTTCTTCAAACAGGTAAATGAACACAACTAACAATAAATCTATTATGATGACAAGGCCTGTGGTAATAAACAAGGTTTTTTTTCTTTGAGAAAGTAGCTGGCACATCAATACAAGATGAAAAGGTATGAGGTTAGCACAGTGTATGAAAACTGTTTTTTGGAAATGTATGATCTATGCCTGTGATGGTGATCCTATGGCATGCATGGCAGAGGTGGCACGCAGCACCCTCTCTGATGGCATGCGAGTCATTGCCCCAGTTCAGCTCTGCTGTGCGTGTGCCTCCCACTGGCCAGCTGGTTTTCGGGTCTCTGCCATACTTGTGGGGGGTGGGGTGCATGCAAGGCTGCACGTGCATGCATGGGGGCGCATGTGAGGGGGTTGCACATGCATGCATGGGGCGCAGGGGATGTGCAGGGGACATACACTCATTGCATTTTGGGGGTTTGGGCATGCATGCACACTTTGGGCACTCGGTCTGCTAAAGGTTAGCCATCCCTTCGTCCGATCCGCTCCCACAGAGAGGGTCTTCTCCGGGTGCCGTCGGCGGGGCAATGCCGGTTGGCGACACCCAGGGGAAGTGCCTTCTCTGTGGCGGGCCCGGCCCTCTGGAACGACCTACCCCACGACCTTCGCACTATCTCGGACCTCCGCCTCTTCCGCCAACGTCTTAAGACGTATTTATTTCAGCAAGCCGGCCTAGGATAGCCCCCCGTTTCTGACTTTTTAAAATATAAATTATAATTTGGGAAGGTTTTAACATGGGTTTTAGCACGGGTTAACTAATTTAATATATTTTAACTGATATTTATTGTATTTTGTGGTTTTAATAATGCCTGTGCGCCGCCCTGGGTCCTAACAAGGAGAAGGGCAGGGTATAAATTTAATAAAATAAAATAAAAAAAAATCCCTGATCTATGCTGATAACTCTCATCCCCCCAACAGGGAGAAGTGGCAAATGGCTGAAACTACCAATCACATGGTAAGTGGCATCTAGTTTTCAAATGCATAGATCACAAAATTACAATGCACTGTCTATACCAAAGTGGCACACATGTGCCCTTTTAGATGCTAAGGAACAAACATTTCCTAAGTTCTTCCTCATGACCCGAGTGGCTGAGACTGGTCACACTTCAGCCACACTTGAATAATCACAGGCTTTACATAATTATGCTCTATGCAACTGTGTCATTATGCAGACATATGGAAACCAGGTTCGATAAGGTCACAATCTGTTCACCTCCTGAGCAGACATCTTTGCTTCATCAATAGACTTTAGTACATGGAAGAGTAGCAATGAGTGTACAATATTTGCTTGTTGGTTTGTACTGTTTACTACTTTAGTCAACATGGACTCGCCGTGATTTAACACCAACAGAAACAAAATATAAAAACCCTAATGCCATGCTACTACGACCTCGATGGCACCAGCCCATCATTATCCCAAAATAGTTTGATTTTTAACAACTTTCTGAAAATCTTCAGGGTGGATGCAGAACACTTTCAAGTTCATAAAATGGAGCACAACTGAAAAGTAATTACGACCCATACACATTAACTTCCCCCATGAGGAACGATTCATAATTTACATTATTGTAAATAATGTGTGTCCTGAACAGGTTTTATTTCCACCTGCATGGTCCTAAAAGTAGTCAAACCTTATGCATCTTTGTAGATTAAAACCAGCACTTTCAGTTGAGGCCCCTAGTATGGGAATTTCCATCTTTCTCCAAGTGCGCCAATTACTGCTTAATGAAACAAAAGGTTTTGGATAGTCTTCAAAGACAATCCTACATTGCCGTGATCCAAAATGTCTCCCTTGGATGACTCCTTTGAATATTCCTCAGAGATCAGCTTGAGGGAGGATTTGCTCATTCCTGGCATGTCAGCAACTGGGTTAATTAATGACTCTGAATGGTCAGCTGACAGGAGGCTTTGGCTGGGGACAGCTTGCAGGGGTACTCAATGAAGAGGAGGAGCTGCCTTCCATGGTGGATCTGAGAGCATGCAGGGCAGAGAAAATACAAGAACAGTGGAGATCTCCCAGATTATTTGGGAGAAGCTATTTATCACTTGGGAAAGCTATTCATCACGGCAGGCAGAGGAAAGTGTTGCTGGGAACATGTTTGGTTTATGGCTTTGTGTTTATTCCTCTGTTTGACTGTTCTTTGGGGACACTGAACTTCTCTTGTCAAGTGAGTTCTCATGGGTGTATTTTAGTTTGGCCTGGTAGATTTAAATGGACTTATTAATTGGAGCAACTTTCCATTGTTTTATGGACTATTGGCCATTGCCTTGTGGACTAATCTTGGTCTGCTTGTGGTTTATTTATTTATTTTATCTAAATTTATATCCTGCCCTTCTCCACAGAGGACCCAGGGCGGCGTACAGGAAATTTAAAAACATACCAATACAAAAAATAAATATATAATTTAAAATAAATATTAAACAAACCTATCCTGTACTAAAATCAAATTTAAAATACCCAATTTAAAACTTCCTAAAAGTCCCCACGGGACGTTAGGCTAGGCCGGCTTGTTGGAACAAATATGTCTTTAGACATTGGGGGAAGAGGCGGAGGTCGGTGATGGTACGTAATTCAGGGGGTAGGTCATTCCAGAGGGCTGGGCCCGCCACAGAGAAGGCTCTTCCCCTGGGTGTCGCGAGTCGGCATTGTCCGGCCGACGGCACCCTGAGAAGGCCCTCTCTGTGGGAACGTATCGGTCTAAGGGATGTATGGGGCAGGAGGCGGTCTCGCATATAACTAGGCCCCGAGCCATGGAGCGCTTTAAAGATGGTCGTCAAAACCTTGAAGCGCACCCGAAAGGCCACAGGAAGCCAATGCAGCTCGCGCAGGATCGGTGTTATGTGGGAGCATCTGGTGGCTCCCATAATCACCCGCGCGGCTGCGTTTTGGATTAGCTGTAGCTTTCGGGTGCACCTCAAGGGAAGCCCCATGTAGAGAGTATTACAGTAGTCGAGTCGGGACGTCACGAGAGCTTGAGTAACTGTGCGAAGGGCAGCCCGGTCCAGGAAGGGGGCAATTGGCGCATCAGGCGTACCTGATGAAACGCCCCCCTGGCCACGGCCGCCACATGGTCCTCCATGGACAGCCGGGAATCCAGGAGGACACCCAAATTGTGTGCCCTCTCCACGGGTGCCAGTGTTTCGCCCCCAATGGCCAGAGTTGGAGTAATCTGGCTGAACCGGGGTGCTGGAAACCATAGCCACTCAGTCTTGGCAGGGTTGAGCTTGAGTTTGTTACCACCCATCCAGATCCGTACGGCTTCCAAACACCGGGACAGCACTTCGGTGGCATCGTTGGGGTGGTTTGGGGTGGATATGTACAGCTGAGTGTTACCAGCGTACAGGTGGTACTCCACCCCAAAACCACGGATGATCTCACCCAGCGGCTTCATATATGTGTTAAACAGGAGGGGTGAGAGGACCGACCCCTAAGGGACCCCACATAAGAGAGGCCTCGAGGTCAACCTCTGCCCTCCTACCAGCACATATTGCGACTGACCAGAGAGGTGGGACGAGAACCACCGCAGAATGGTGCCTCCCAGCCCCAACCCCCCCAGTCGGTGCAATAGGATACCATGGTCGATGGTATCAAAAGCCGCCGAGAGGTCTAATAGGACTAGGATAGAGGAATAACCTCTATCCCGCGCCCTCCAGAGATCATCGACCAACGCGACCAATGCCGTCTCGGTGCTGTGACCGGGTCGGAAGCCGGACTGGCGCGGGTCTAGATAATCAACTTCCTCCAGGTGTCACGGGAACTGTTGGGCTACCACACTCTCAACAACCTTCACCAGAAAGTGAAGGTTGGAGACCGGACGATAGTTCTCTAATAAAGCTGGGTCCAGGGACGGCTTCTTGAGGAGGGGCCTCACTACCGCCTCTTTCAAGACGGCAGGTAAGGACCCCTCACTCAAAGATGCGTTGACAATGCCCTGGAGCCAGCCTCGTGTCATCTCCCAGGATGCCAGTACAAGCCAGGAGGGACACGGGTCCAATAAACATGTCGTCGCCCTAAGTTTCCTTGACAGCCTGTCCATATCCTCGGTGGTAACAAAGTCAAACTCCTCCCAAGAAGGAACCTCAAGACTAGTCTCGGACAGTCCCACCGGGCCACTGTCGATGGAGGGTAGCTCATTCCGAATCCGAGTGATTTTCTCCTGCAGATAAATCCCAAATTCCTCTGCTCACCCTTGCAGAGGGGCTTCCCGCGGCCTCTGATGAAGGAGGGAGCGGGTCACCCCAAACAGGGCGGCAGGGCGGTTATCTGCAGATGCAATAAGGGTGGCACAATACTCACGTTTGGCCACCCTTATCGCCACTAAGTAAGCCCTAATATGGGTTCTCACTAGTGTTCGGTCGGCTTCGGAGCGAGAGGATCTCCATCTGCTCTCTAGGCGTCTCTTGTGGTGCTTCATCCCCCGCAGCTCCTCCAGGGAGCCTGGGTGATTCGTCGCCGCAAGAGAGGCCGCAAGGGCGTGACTCAGTCCAAGGCCCCCGTGCGGTTAACCATGCGGCCACTAGGTCCTCAGTCGAGTCGCGAGGCAGGGTCACAGGCATTGGCCCAAGCTCCCTCTGGAACCTTTCCATTAGGAGCCTGGGGCGGAGCCATCTAGGAGTATCCGGTTCCGCCTCCCCGCGGTGAGGTGTAGCGATTGGAAAGTCCTGGGTTGGGACAGTTCTGAGGCTGGGTGAAGGGAATTACTAGGGAACATCAGCAAACTCTCTAAACCACAATTACGTGTGTGCGTGCGTGCATGCATGCATGCATGCATGTGTGTGTATGTGTCAGCATTGGCTACTGTTGTTAAGCTCCTATGAATGTTTAATTTACTTTGGAATAAATCATAAATAACCCACCCAGATCCAATCTCAGCCTAGCTTGATAGGAATTTTGAAATATTGTTGGCATCCTGTTAATTTCCAGCTTCCAGAAGTCGAGTTTCCTGTATTCTTAGAATGTTAACACTACATCAAAATAGCTAATAATTAGCAGACTAAACCTCTCACAAACCTCTTAACACAAGGCACAGCCTACTTTTGTATTCTCTTCAACAGAATACAAACCTACTCATTAACAATTATATTGAATAGTTTGCTACAAGATGCCACAATGCAGGCTTAATTAGCCAATTAAGGAACCAAATAAATAATTATCTCATAAAAAGTGGGAGGAAGACTTCTGGCAGTTTTCCTCTGGGAACATAAATAATTTCTAAGAGTCAAGGCGACATCGGCAGACCCTTTCATTGAGTGAATCATGGTGCTGATTTTGTAAATCTCCCCCTCCCCTTTCCCCAAAGCTTAAGCTATTTAGTACAGGTCTGAGACTTTCTGCCTAACAATAGGCTGGGGTTAATGAATTCATTGATGAGTGTATTGTCTTTTAGTGCTCCCAACAAAGTATAAAAAGACAAAGAACCCAGGACAAAAGATAAAAGCATAATATATGCCAGATCAACTCCCTGCTGATTTTGTATAAGTTGCCAATTGTACAAAGATGGTGGGTGGACTTCTTGTTCTTTCTTAAATCCATAGTGAATATAAAGTAAAAGATATGTATTTACTGTCTGCCTCGAGGCAAGTTGATCTATTGCAAAAACCAGGAAGCCTTTTGGAACAGCTATTAGAAGAACAAACTGTGCCCATAAGTCAACAATTGAGGATCCTGATCACTGGTTACCAGTAAGAGCTGTTAGAATACTTGGCACCTATCACCCTTACCTCATAGACCAGGCAGAAAACATAACCAAATTCTGCTTTACTGTAAAGGCTACATTAACATGTATTACATTTTTGTCCATTGCTTAATATTTCTTGGATGGTCTGTACCAGTGGTGGGATTCAGCCAGTTCGCACCTATTCGAGAGAACTGGTTGTTAACTTTCTAAGCAGTTCGAAGAACCGGTTGTTGGCAGAAATCTCCTTTTGTTTTTTCCCACTTTACAGGGCTAATCCTGTAAGGATTGCAGGAAGGAAACATTCTGGTGTTGTTCCTAGCCTCATCTTGATTGCCCTGCTTACAGAAACTGCCTCTCTGGTTAACCCTGATTACATTGTAACAGCTAAGGCGAAGCGGCCCATCGACATGAGTGACATTGAGCTGGCCATGCCCACATGGTCACATGACCACCAAGCCACGCCTACCCAGCTGGTAATTAGGGCAGAGAACCAGTTGTTAAATTATTTGAATCCCACCACTGGTCTGTACTTAGAATTTTTGCATCTTCTCCTTTACAACCTGGGATACTAGAGAGGGTTCCTTCTCAGCCTCTTTCTCTGCCATCTATATACCTGCCATCTATATTCTGACTCTTATATGGCTGTTCCCTAGATAGCATCATGTCACCTTTCGCACATATTATTAGAATACCAGGAGGGCGTTGTCTTTTGGAAGACTCTCACCCCAGTGAAGCTCTTATGGCAGGGGTGTCCAAACTTGGGAACTTTAAGACTTGTGGACTTCAACTCCCAGAATTCCCCAGCCAGCGAATGCTGGCTGGGGAATTCTGGGAGTTGAAGTCCACAAGTCTTAAAATTCCCAAGTTTGGACACCCCTGTCTTATGGCATCATCACTGCTGGTTTTTCTAAAAGGAGGAAGTTACAGAAGAGTCCAGTCTTCACTGAATCTACTTTTTGTATTTGATAGGCTACGTTTTTAGCTTTGCTGATTTAATTAATATTTTGACATTATACATTGGCATTTTATTTTGTTGCATTTCATATCCTTAGGACAATTTAATATATTTTGCAATGGCGTGTAAAGGCTAAATTGCTTGAGAAGGTTTTTGTAATAAATATTGAAAACAAAAATGCCTTTCAAAGTTAAGAAGGGACTATCATGTGCCTACTGTTCTCAACAAAAAGAGTTCCATACTTTCCCCCCCACTTTTCACAGGGATTGTATTTTTTTTAAAGTGAATATTACATTTTTGTCCCTTACTTAATATTTCTTAATATTGGTGCCCTTGTACAGTAAATATGTCTAAATACCCCAACAACTAGCATTTCGCTGCTCGTCTATTTATCTATCTATCTATCTATCTATCTATCTATCTATCTATCTATCTATCTATCTATCTATCTATCTATCTATCTATCTATCAATCAATCATCTATCCATCCATCCATCCATCCATCCATCCATCCTCTCTCTATCCATATCTATCTATCTATCTATCTATCTATCTATCTATCTATCTATCTATCTATCTATCATCTATCTATCTATCATCCATCCATCCATGGTTGCGTGTCAGTGGTGGGATTCAATTAATTTAACAACCGGTTCTTTGCCCTAATGATTTCTACCAACAACCATTCACCAAACTGCTCAGAAACCTAACAACTGGTTCTCTCAAAGTGGTGTGAACTGACTGAATCAGTGGTGGGTTCCTACCAGTTTGGACCAGTTCAGCTGAACTGGTAGTGGTTTGGTGGCCTGGGTTGTTGGAGCGAACCAAGTCTGTTATGCCCCTGAACCCATTCCCTGGGTGGTACCGGCAGTGCCTCCAGCTTGTTTTTCAGTTCTGTGCATGCATAAAACAATTTTAATTGCACTGTGCATATTGTGCATTGTGCGCATCAGGCACACACACATGCATGAACCATGCACATGAGCAAACCAGCAGTAGTGCATGCTGGAACCCACCCCTGGCTTGAATCCCAGCACTGCTGTGTGTGTGTGTGTATGTTTCAGCTGTTCCAGTATATTCTGGAATGCCTCAAGAAATGTCAACCAAACGTGGTACACAGTTGACTTAATCTCTAGAAAAAAATAATGTGGGGGTAAGACACCCCTAAAACCCATATACAAACCACACATACTGTGGTGTGTGTGTTCTATTAAGATACAGCCTGTTGTGCCTTAAAATGGCTTCTACTGTACTGACGTAAAATGGCGTCTACTGTACAGCATAGTGGAGTTGCCATGGTAACAGCTTCACAGTACTCCACAGGGGACATCCTTTGGTAAGGGGGGAAATCCAACATTAAAATTTACATTTGGTGAGGACATTTCCCCTCTCTAAATAAACGCCAGGTTATCAACTAGGATATCATAAATCATGATATTCCTCAATTGTGATGGGCAACTTCAATCAAATGAAATCAATTTTTTAGTATTGTCATAGATCAGCATAGATTGACAATCTCTCTTGTCAGGTGCAAGCAATCTGATCCACATGTAAAAAGTGACTACTTTATTGTGTTCTATCTATAGTACAAGAATCTTCCCATGCTTCTTACTTTCTCTTTGGAACAAACTGATAAAATCCCATGAAACCTAGAGGCTGTGTGTCAGTCCTAGGTGTCTTGCAGTTGCACAACAATTCAAGGCTAACTCCCTGCTTGATCCATCCTCTTTGCCTGGCTGGGAGTTTCCCAACACCAACACACAGAACTTTTCTCAGATCTTTGGAGCCCAACTTGGAAAGCCAAAGATGAAAAGTTTGCAAGGTTCTGGAAATCAATGGCAGGGTTTCCTGTTTGGAAAACATCATGAAATATTGTGACCCGGCCATTGGAACTACACAATTATGGATGAAACAGGTAATAGTGATGCCCATTGTCATCAGGGCACTTGGTATCATGTCCAAGAAGTTTATAAAATATGTCAAGAAATTTTAGCTCCCTGCAATAACACTAGAGGAAAAGCAAAAAAAAACTGTGTTACTCGGAACATTGTACATCTTAAGAAGATACTTGGTTGATACCTAGCATGCTGGTAGCAACCTGTATCAGCCATCAGCGCCAATCAGTGATATTTGTGATGCATTTTTAAATGTTCAGTTGACTGAGTTTCATGTTTAATGAATAAATGAGATAATAATAATAATATAATAGCAAGACTGCCTGCCCCTATTCTTTGATCATCGTCAAATCTGCCTTGATCAACATTCAAATCATGTCATGGTACATCCATCAATGCTTGCTTCAGCAAAGTGGCAAAGGAAGTAAAAAATGAAGCTGTGGGGAATTGGCATTGCAGGCGAAGTAGCTATCTGGGCTCTGAGGACTGAGTGATATATAATGGTCATTACATGAATTATAGGATTATTATAATTTCAAATAGCTAGATTTTTTTGATAAATAGGAAGTGTGGCTATCTGGGGAGAGGATGTCAAGTCCTTTTATCTATAAGAGAAGAGAAATTTATGCAGGTTTTGGGCAGAGTTGCATGCTAATTGTATTTGTTATTAAAATAAAATGCCTCTGAAAATTGCTATATATTTTTAAATTAGTTTGTCATTTCAGAAATGGCATACATTTCATGATAGTGCCTTGCTTCCAACAACGGTATTATAATCTGACTTTGGAATAACCTTGCAAAAAGCTACAGAGTGCCTATAAGAAGACAGAGGAAGAAAATTTCTCCTTAGCAATATCCACTTTCATTATTTAACTTATCTACCTTTTTAGAGTT
This sequence comes from Rhabdophis nuchalis, assembly GCA_039707465.1. NCBI lineage: Eukaryota > Metazoa > Chordata > Lepidosauria > Squamata > Natricidae > Rhabdophis > Rhabdophis nuchalis. Next base: position 194,372,132 of record CM077643.1, on the reverse strand, counting down.
AATAAAGCAATAAACACTTGTACTATTATTCCAAATACAGATTTTCTGTTAAAGTATGAGTTTCTATGTGAGTTGTTGGTTAAAAGCAGTACAGTAATGGTATACTGACTCATTCTCTTCCCCCCGCCCCCAAGTATTCTGTTATCAGAAATCTCCATGTTGAACCTGACCACTTTTCTGAAATATTGCAAATTTGGAAGAGATGACTTTAAAAGCAGATATCATCCGGTACAATGAATTGACACCACAAGCAGCTAATTTCATAGCAATGTGAATTTTAACTTTATTAAAAAATTAATTACATTAATAAAAGGTAATACAAACTGGACAAGAAAAGGGGGAAAAATGGAAGGATGAAAAAGAATAGAGGGGGAAACCCATAAAAAAAGCAACTTCTCATTCTCATCATGACAAGAACAAACAATTTCATTATGTCTTTACACTAAATTAACAGACATATAGTTCTTCATCCAATAACTTCTCTCTTAACTATAAGTAATTCCAGTCAGTAATATCTTTTCCAATCCCAATGGTAGCAAAAAAATTCCAAACATAACTTTAATTAACAGATATAAAACTCAGCATTCCACATCTCAACTCTTAACTGTAAGCAAATCCACAGTTAGAAAGCATAAAGTGATCTCAGTATCCTGCTGTGAACAAAAAACTAAAATTTAACATGATAACGGATAAATTCTCCTTTAAAGAAAACAAGCTCACAAATATACCTTGCTTTAAGTGGAAAAACAATTAGATACAAAGCCATTTTAAAACATACTATCAGATTAGTATACTTAAAGTAAGGGTAGGGAAAAAGTCTTAAAGTCATTTTAACTATAAGCCCATCCAACTCATAACATTTTTTTTCTATTCTAGCAAGTCCAAATAATTACCCCTAATAAATGTTTCATTCAAATAAACATTCCATATAATAATTATAAGGAAACTATAAGTAAATCCAAATAGTTTCAAAGGTATAAAACCATTCGAGTACCCTAGTATGAACACAAGACAAAATTTAATACGATAAAGAGGACTAATCTGTCCTTTATAATGAAAAAGCTCACAAAAAAATTCTTACTTTAAGTGAAAGTATATTTAGATACTAAGCCAATGCTGTGAAATTAAAGTGACTGTAGAGGAAAGAGCTTAAACACCATGTCAACTACAAACAAATCCAATTCACAAATTTTTTCCAGGCCAGGTGTTAGCAAATTTAAAAAAATAATCATATAAAATAATATTACCCATTTTAACTCTGATCAAATAAACCAACTTTGCGTTCCCTTTACAAAAATCAATCTTATTCTTTAATCCATTCACATGATTGTTGATCCTTGTATTGAATGTCTTCAAAACAGTCTCCATGGGAAGCCCAGAAAAAAAGAAACTATCCTAATTGCTCTTTCAGTTTGTCATGTTTATTTCTTTCTTAATTTTTAAAGCCACATCCATTTTTTTAGTGTCTAATGACAAAATTTTGGTCAAATTCTTGTTCATGATGTTCTCGGATAGACTCTGTTGGTATCATGACCAGCTCAGACTCTGATAAGGAAAGTGACAATGAAAGACTCACAATTACTGAGTGAATGTCTGCCTGTGCATCTGTAGGCAGAAATGGCTGTGCCATACCAGGAACCAGGAATCACAGTTGTTGCTAGTCTCAGAAGATAAGGGATCTGATCCATTAACCCCTCCCAGTGCAAGGGCATGCTGTAGAGAACAGGTGAGAAGAACAAAGATGTTCTTCTCAGAAGAGAAGAACCTCAATCTTCCAAATAAGCAGCACTTATATTTAAAAATAGAAACTTGAAGTCTTCCACTGGCAACAAACCATTGGTTAACCTAACTTCCATGCCCGTTGCCCCTTGTTTTGAATTCTTGTGTCTAAGACTGTCTGATGAACCTGTCTAATGGATCCTTGGATGCCACAGGGCCACACTTATGCTTGTTATTTGGTATTCTCTCTCTCTCTCTCTCTCTCTCTCTCTCTCTCTCTCTCTCTCTCTCTCTCTCTCTCTCTCTCTCTCTCTCTCTCTCTCTCTGTTTGTCTGTCTCTGTATTTTTCTCCCCTGGACCACCACCCCTGGACTTGTGGGGACTTGATTTCTCTTATGAGAGACTGTGTTTCCGTTTCCATGCATCTTCCTTTGCTGCTTGTTATTGGCTGGAAAATTTCCTACTGAACTTTGCAAACTTCTCTGCATCTTTGTGCGTACATGGTTTGGGACAGGACAGTTGTGTATCTTTCTGTAACATATTTTTTTCTGGGCACAGACTTCCTTAAGAAGTCACAACACAGTTAATCTTATTAAATCAAAAACCTGGTACAGTTCCTTAAAAATGACATCGAATCCCTTGAGGTTTGAGGTTTATTGGATTTATATGCCGCCCTTCTCCCAAAGGACTCAGGGTGGTGTACAACATAAAAAACATATATTACAAAATATAGGGAGATTAAATAGAATATTAAAAAAAAACCAATTGACATTTACAGTAAAATTTAATTTAATTTAAAATTAAATTAAAATGAACAATTAAATCAATCATTTATTTTATTTAGGCCAGGCTGGCTTGCTGGAGAAGCCAACTTTTTAGGGTGTGTTGGAAGGACCAGAGGTTGGGAATTATGCGAAGCTCCGGGGGCAGCTCATTCCAAAGGGAAGGCGCTCCCACAGAGAAGGCTCTCCCCCTGGGAGTCACTAGCCGACACTGTCTGATTGACGGCACCCTGAGGAGACCAACTCTGTGGGATCGTACTGGACGATGGAAGGCTACTGGTGGCAGTAGGTGGTCTCGCAACCTTAATAAGTTGCTTGTCTTATGTCTCCTATATCAAAAACAGTTTTTTCTTTTCCACAAAAATGCATTTATTTTTTAACATTGTCAAAGTCGTAGTGCATTTAAATTTTCAATTGCCAAAAAAGACTTATCTTGCTCTTTGCAGTTTATTTTAAATTCTTAAAGGTTATAAAGATACTTCATTTTCTTAAATTAAGGATTGAAAGCCCTCATCTGATATTTTCAGCCATTTTGAAGGTGTGTAACTTCTTTAATAGGTAATTTCCAAAAGTAATCTATTAGGGAAATGTGATCTTAGTGTCCTTTGAAAGGCTATGACTTACTGGAGCACATATGACAAATTCTGTCAGCTCCCCATTCTCCCACCTTTTGGAGACTGCTGCTTTGCTTTGCTATATATGGCTGCTTCTTCTCATGAGAAGCAACCATACATAGTACAGCTTGGGCAATCTCACATTCTCTCTTTGTCCAGAGAGGGTCAAAGGAGTTAATTTACACATCAGCTTTCTGTTTTTAACCATAAATATCAGTTCTGCTTTTGGTGGAGCCATCTTCAGTCCACCGCCCTGAGTCCCAGTAGGGAGAAGGTGCGGTATATAAATTTAATAAATACAAATCTTCTCTGGAAATCTGCTTGCTGCTGAATTTTGATTTGTTTTCTTAATGTTGTAGTTTTACTCTAAAAGCATTTATGGGAATCCCTGACCCAGGCAGTAAACAATTTGGCTAGTTTTAGATTCTATGCACCTTGACTGGATGCAAGTGAGTGTATTTGGTAAGATCAAAGATTATTGGAAATAGATTCCAAGATTTGGCTGCAAACATCTTTCCCAAGATGCTATTTTGAGTTAAGTGTTGGCAAAGATCATTTCTGAAATTATATATTCTAAGAGTAGTGATGCAGGTAGCCTTTGATTTAAGACCATTTCATGATGGTTTGAAGCAGGGGTGGGTTCCGGCTGCTGCCACTGCCAGTTCGCTCAGGGAGTACCGTGCGCATGCACAGTACTGGGAAAAAAACACAAGATAGCGGCGCCTATGGCACTGCCGATAGAATTGGTTCTGGGATGTGGCAGGCTGAGTTACTATCTACTTGGCCGAACTGGTCCAAATCGGAAGGAACCCACTTCTGTTTTGAAGTTATGGTGGCCTCAAAAAATGTGATTTACAATCAGTCCTCAAAATTTTATCTTTACATCACCCCATGATCACAATTCTGGCACTTGACAACTGGCTCTCATTTACAATGGTTCAGGCATCTTGTGATTGTGATTTGCAACCTTCCCAACTATGCTTCTAATAAGGATAGTCAACTGGGGAGATTGGATTGAATCACTTATTGCAGTGATTCATTTAATGGCCATGGTAAAAATGGGTGCACGATGATTGCTTAACAACCACATCACTTAGTGATCCAAATTCTAGTCCCAATTATAATCATACATTGAGGACTATTAGACGCTGTATTTGATATCAGTAAAATGGTTGCTTTGGGTAAAAATGCAGGAAAGATCTTAGAATTCAGAGGATTATTGCTATGTTGAATTTTATACAATTGACAGCTTCAAAATATGTTAATACTCCTACCTTCCAATGTTTTTACAAAAGCCAAGCTGTTGTCAAGCTACATTTGACAGTTTTTAAAGAAGAAAGCAGATTATGTATAGAATGCCAGACTTTATCTGTGATCTGTGGGAAGGTTTTAATCCTGAAATCATTCATTCTGAAGAAATTAAATTGCATTTAGGAAGTGAGGTCTGACTATTATAATCATTCCAACCAAAATTATAGCAGGAATTTTAAAAACCTCAAGATTGTGGACTTTGGATTGCTCTGTTGACAGGATCAAATAAAAATGAGTATTGAGATGGATCATATGAATGCACTGATCAATATGGGCTTCACGTCTTCTTCTATTGTAAGACTTATAATCTACCTTGAACCTTCTCCTGCTCCACATTTTATTAATATTCTGATATAAGGTGCAACTATTATTTAGATTACATAAATATTCTCTGCTATTGTTTCGTCTCACTTGTGCCTAGGCATTTGAATGTGGCCAGTGAGAATTCTTTCTTTCTTTCTCCTCTTTGAATAGGATCATCTATTGAAAACTCCTCTCTGAAGATGCACACAGATACACGTGCAAAAAATGTATGCAATATAGATACCATATAGTGTCTATGTTAAGGAGTACAAAAGAGTCTAATTCCAATCTGTATCAGTATTGTCTTGTACGTTATCATATGAACTTATGCTATCAAACTTTACAGTGAATTATAAAAAAAAAAAAACAATCAAGAAATCCCAGCTCTGGTTTCATACATAGCTTGGACTTATATGAATCTTTTATACCAAACTTTTCCTACCGGCCCAATTTTGTATCCATCTTTCTTTAATATAGACTATTTTAAACATAACGTCTGCTAGAGTTTGCATGATGATTTTGATCATATACTATTCTTCTGTTTGTAAAGTATATATATTTGTTTTTTTACAAAATTATTCACCTGAGAATGACAGGTATTAGAAGCCCAATGGATTATTGCCATGCATTGCTATAATGGGTTTCATATTAGTTTTGTTTTTTTTGTTCCAAAAGAAATCTGTACCTATTTATTCTACAGATGGGATTTGTCCAGAAACTCATGCTGAAAGGAACTCAATGTGCAAGAATAATTGCAGTTTTGGATACCCTGAACATGAGCAGTAGCTGGTTATGAGTTGCTTGATCTACTCTCTACTTAGTCAAGGCTGAACATTATAAGGAATGGAAAATCCTAGATATATGAAAACCTGTCCTTTGTATCCATTAACATTTTGAATGTGTTTGGTTTTATAGTTTATACGTGGCTTTTATGCTGTTTTATCTTTTGATTGAAGGCTGCCGGGGTTGGTTATTATATGGGCGGCTATATAAAAGTTTTAAACAAACAAATAAATAAATAAAATTGATGCTGTGATTATCTGAATGTATTATTTTGATCCAACTCAATCTGCCCCCAGGAATCCTTCATGTTTTAAGATGAAAGAAAATAGGCTTATTCTGCTGGAATGAAATACATTTGCTAGTGCATTTTGATTGTAACAGCAGCTATTCAAGTGGTCTTTTGAAAACTTCCAAGCCATTTTCCCCCCATGATTAATAGCTTAGGACAGAACTATGGATTTGGATTTATAGGTTTGGTAATATAGCATATGGCACTTCTGTTGACTTGAAGATAGTAATGAGCTTCACAGACATGCTGACATCCACATTCCAAATCTGGGTGGAGGCATCTTTTCTTTATGTTCTTAAAGTTATATTCTAGTGTTTTGATTCATTCGCTTTAAATGAAAGTTTATTATGATACGATTAATTTTCGTAGAGATTTTGGTAACAGCAAAATCAGATCTTCAAAATAAACTGAGACTTTTTTTTTCATCAACATCCCCTGAAAGAAAAATAATAATCCATAGTTCCTGTTCCTATAAGACCAGATTCCATGCTAAAAAGGGAAATTATCATAAAGAATGTTAATGTTAAAAAGAAACAACCAACGAAAGAATGACATCTGTATTCCTCTCTCCTCAACAATGAATAATATCTATGGGTTACTAGGAGTCGAAAATGAATTGATGGCACATAGTTCAATCAAGCAAAACAATGCATAACATTATAATTGAAATAGAAAAATGATTTTAATTCTGTTTCCAGATTAGCAATAATCAATATTTTTAAAGCATTCATTGAATCCCATATTAAATGAATAATTATTATTATTAATATGATACAAACCAGTGTGCATCAGCTGGTGTGCATCAGCTACTTTTCCTCATGTAGTTTTTGTTCATTTGGTGTTACAACTTAAATAATAAAGGTATACATACTTGATTTAAGATTATATTTGTCACTGGCTGAGTATTAATTAATAAAAATGGGTTTATATGAAATTATATGTGACAGGCAGATAGTGAGAAATGATGATAGAAAAGATGATACTATTATCTTCTAGTAATACATTAGTTGCTTTTCAATATCAACTCTACAACCTTTTTTCCCCCCCACTTTCTCATGCACCACCTTAAGAAGACTCATTTCATCTTCAGAAAATCTTGGTTCAAAATTTATGCTCCGTTTATCTTCTGGGAAAATTAAAATAGGTTTTATAGGAAACAGATTTACCGTAATAGATAGTGAAGGTCACAACTCGTGGTAGGGAAATCTAATTCAGTGCCTAGACTACTCATTTTTTAAAGCCTGTGAAAATAACATCTGCTCTACAACTGAGAACCAAATAGAAGGTGGTAGAAAAGTTTGCAATCTGCAGGTTGCCATGTATTTTTTCTATATGAATTGGAATGCGGGGAATTATTAAAAAAAATCTTTTTTTCTCTCCAAAATCCAGTGAAATTTTGGAACTGTTTATTGGACCCGTGTCCCTCATGGCTTGTACTGGCATCCTGGGAGACGACACGAGGCTGGCTCCAGGGCATTGTCAACGCATCTTTGAGTGGGGGGTCCCTGCCTGCCATCTTGAAAGAGGCAGTGGTAAGGCCCCTCCTCAAGAAGCCGTCCCTGGACCCAGCATTATTAGAGAACTTTCGTCCCGTCTCCAACCTTCACTTTCTAGCGAAGGTTGTTGAAAGTTTGGTGGCCCAACAGTTTCCGCGACACCTGGAGGAAGTTGATTATCTAGACCCGCGCCAGTCCGGCTTCCGACCCGGTCACAGCACCGAGATGGCATTGGTCACGTTGGTGGATGATCTCTGGAGGGTGCGGGATAAAGGACATTCCTCTATCCTAGTCCTGTTAGACCTCTCAGCGGCTTTTGATACCATCGACCATGGTATCCTATTGCACCGACTGGGGGGGTTGGGGCTGGGAGGCACCGTTTTGCGGTGGTTCTCGTCCTACCTCTCTGGTCGGTCGCAATATGTGCTGGTAGGGGGGCAGAGGTCAGCCTCGAGGCCCCTCGTATGTGGGGTCCCTCAGGGGTCAGTGCTCTCGCCCCTACTGTTCAACACATATATGAAGCCGCTGGGTGAGATCATCCGTGGTTTTGGGGTGGGATATCATCTGTATGCTGATGATACTCAGTTGTACATCTCCACCCCAGACCACCCCAACGATGCCGTCGAGGTGATGTCCCGGTGTTTGGAAGCCGTACGGATCTGGATGGGTAGTAACAAACTCAAGCTCAACCCATCCAAGACTGAGTGGCTGTGGTTTCCGGCACCCCGGTTCAGCCAGATTACTCCAACTCTGGCCATTGGGGGCGAAACATCGGCCCCCGTGGAGAGGGCGCGCAATTTGGGTGTCCTCCTGGATTCCCGGCTGTCCATGGAGGACCATGTGGTGGCCGTGGCCAGGGGGGCGCTTCATGAGGTACGCCTGATGCGCCAATTGTGCACCTTACTGGACCGGGCTGCCCTTCGCACAGTCACTCAGGCCCTCGTGACATCTCGACTGGACTACTGCAATGTTCTCTACATGGGGCTTCCCTTGAGGTGCACTCGAAAGCTACAGTTAGTGCAGAACGCAGCCGCGCGGGTGATTACGGGAGCTCCTAGATGCTCCCACATAACATCAATCCTGCGCGAGCTGCACTGGCTTCCTGTGGTCTTTCGGGTGCGCTTCAAGGTTTTGACGACCATCTTCAAAGCGCTCCATGGCTCGGGACCTAGTTATATGCGAGACTGTCTTCTGCCCCATACATCCCTTAGACCGATACGCTCCCACAGAGAGGGCCTTCTCAGGGTGCTGTCGGCCGGATAGTGCCGGCTGGCGACACCCAGGGGAAGGGCCTTCTCTGTGGCAGGTCCTACCCTGTGGAACGACCTACCCCCTGAACTCCGCACCATCACCAACCTCCGCCTCTTCTGCCAGTGTTTAAAAACACACTTATTTCACCAAGCCGGCCTAGGATAGCCTCTACTGTGACGAATTTTAGATAGTTTTAATTGGGGGATTTTAATTGGTTTTAGCGCAGGTTACCATTTATTAGATTTTTAAATTTATATGTTTTGTATTATCTTTGTATGCTGTTTTTAAATTCCTGTGCGCCGCCCTGGGTCCTTTTGGAGAAGGGCGGGATATAAATTGGATAAAATAAAAATAAAATAAATAAATAAACTGAAAATCTTTTTCATGTTCTTCTTCCTAGCATATTCCCACAGGTGCAGCATCCACTTTTCGGATCATTGAACTCCACTTTGCATGGTCAGGTACGTCTCCAGGGTGCAGGCCTGGGTGAAAATTGTATATCTTTGTTGATGGTGTCTTGCCATCCCTGTTTTGGGTGCTTGCAAGGTTGCTGGCAATTGCCTTCTAATTGGTAGGCAAGAGTGGCAATGTTGGAAGGGTTTTGGAATTTTGGAACTGAAAATAGAGTCTTTAATTCATTAATTACCCCTTCTGGCACCTGAAATAAATTTGTGCTACTCACATGCTGGCTATTCAGAGTGAGGTATAACTATTACAACTGGAATTAGAATTGGGAACATAGGGAAGGGGAATTAGGAATGTGTTCATTTCAAATTAATATTCATGCCATTTTTGAAGTAGCTTGGACTCAATGAGGGCCGAGACAGCTGAGGTAGGCTAGCAAAACGGTTTATTAGAATGCACAGGAAGGCGGCGCCTCAGTTGATCCAGGTGGCGCCACCATTCACTGCCATCGGAAAGCCTGACCCTGTAAGAACAGGGCCCAGTTATTTCTGTAACTGTAGCCGGCACCCACTTGG